>CM032624.1:17572998-17647515 GCA_019097785.1 Fraxinus excelsior | reverse complement strand
TAGTACTCCTGCAAACCTTCCATGGACTCATTTTTAGCTGATGGACCTTTGTGAATGTCCATACTAGGAACCTTGTTTGGACAATTGTGCACTTTGCTTTGTGAAATTGGCAAATAAATGGTGCCAAATCTTTGGTGCGAAAAGAAGTTGCTAAAATTCTAGGATAGAGGACTTGGGCAGTGCCCTGATTGGTTCATGATGTACTATTTGAGGGGCATAATGGTTACTGAAAAACAAAAGAAAGAAAAAAAAAGAGAAAAAGATAAATGATTCTTTAGCTATTTTTAGTGGCTCTTTGCCCATATAAAGTGTTGTGTAGAGGGGAAGCGTAGCGATATCTAGTGCTGGGGCTTCCACCACAACATTAGAAATTGATATCCTTTGTAAGGAACAATGTGCATCAAATATTGAATAAGCTAAACTATGAGGAGGGGGGTTGAGGGTGTGGCTAATGGGCAAAGAGGTGGTCTGTGTGTATGTTTGGGGGGGGGGGGGGAGGGGGGTTGAAGGGGTTGGGTGTGGGGCTGACGTGGGAGGTAGGGATGGGTGATACTGAAACTAGGGTGTGGGGGATTGAAACTGTTCTCTTTTGTTCTTGTTCTTGACAGCATCACCTTACATGGTGCCAAAAATAAAAGCACCTTTCCTTTTCTGAATTACCCATTTCGTTCCTTGAAACATATGAGGAACAAATGACTTTTTAACGGGGACTCAGCTACGAAAATCTAAGGTTGGGGGACAAGGGACCTAAATGCTAAAAATCAGTTGAGGACCCCAATGATCATATATGCTTCTTGCTCATTTACACAAAGGTTGGGAACCCTGGTATTATTATCCCATGATGCATTACAGCTCTCATTTACGTGGACATACTTTGCTCAAATAGTTGGTTTCGTTTATGCTCTAATTTCCATGTACTTTTGAATTGGTGCAGGATGATATAGATACAATCTCTGTAGCATATGACTACTTCTTATCCAAGTTCCCATTGTGCCATTGGTACTGGGAGAAATATGCTTATCACAAGTTAAAGCTATGTGGTGCTCCCGAAGCTGTTAAAATCTTTGAACGTGGAGTGAAAGCAGCAGAATGCTCAGTAGGTTTCTGGGTTGACTATTTCAAATTTGGCACGTCCTTTTTTGGGGATCCTTCTGATGTTCGTAGGTAATGTTAGGTAGTTTAGATTATTTGTTGTTTTCTATGGAGAAAGATCCGAATCACCTGCACTTTTTTCCTCTGAGTCATTATGTTTCAGAAGCTATTGTCTGAAGTCTCTTCTTTCCACCTCTTTGTCCTGCACCATGAATGTATTTTTAGTGTGAAATCCAAGAAGTGATTCTTAATTCCATGTACTTCCTTTTTTTTCCCAGGTTATTTGGAAGGGGCTTATCATGTGTTGGAAAAGATTACTTTTGTCATGTTCTATGGGATGGATACCTGAAATATGAATTCAATCAGGAGGGATGGAGTTTCCTTGCACAAAGTTACATCGAAGCTCTGAAATTTCCTACCAAAAAGTTGCTTTTTTACTATGACAAGTATGTCAAGCTTCAAATCTCCCCAGGCTCCAAAAATGTATAATTCTTTATAACCGTTTACAATAGCCTGAAATTTATGCCAATTATAGGTAACTCCCCTGAGTTACCATTTATTGCACAGAACCAGTTGCATTTTATGTTCAAATGCAATAAACTGCACCTATTGAACTCGTCTTCTGTTTCTCTATGTCGGTTCCTGTAGAAATACCCTAGATATTAGGTCTTCACAGATTAAGTTCTATCCTCTTTATTCCTCCCTTTGGACTGAAACAAGTTAACAATTCTAGTCCTCTATTTTGAACAACTTTCTCTCTCTTCCCCAATTCTCTTCCTGTTCAATCATTGTGGTCACTATGCCTCCAGGGGACTCTTTTGTTTCTATTACACCATGAAATTTTCGTGCACGTGTAACTTCTAGCATTGACTTTAAACACTCATTTTCAGAATCAGGTTTATGTTCTGTTCTGCAGTGTCAGCAAGGTCACATATTTTTTAGCCTTAACTGAGACTTGATAATTATTGATCAACCTTCCTCCAATAAGGCTTCAGCTATTGGCTCTTTCTACCTGTCTTGTAGGATGACAATGTAATAGGAGTATTTACTCAAAGCTATGAAACAATATCCTTTCAAGTATTAGAGGACCAACATAAGTACTAAGAATACCTATGACTTGGCTAATTTGGGGATACGTTAACTGCAGAGAAATGCTAGGATCTTTCAGAATTCTTACAAGGATCCTTATTTAGTTCATTGAATAGAGCTGTGTTTTTGTATCTGTGTGGTCTAAAAGCTGTCCCCTGGGACTAGTTTTTTCCAGATAATTTCTTTTTGGCATTTTTGGTTTTTATGTGTTTGAGGCCTCTTCGTCCTCTATTTTTTTTTTTTAAAAAAAATACTCTCTAGTAATAATTTTCTTTATCCAAAAAAATGAAAATGAAAGGTCACCATATTTTTTACAATTTCACCCTGCAACACATTAAACATGACTGACAAGAAAAATTTCATGTCACGAAGACCTTTGCTTTTATCTCTTTTCAGACCTCTGACTAGATCTCCTAAAGAAGATAATTAAGGGTAATCAGGTTAATGTCTCAATGGCTTTGTTGTCTATCTCAAATCCGTTGCCAGGATCTGAAGAAAAGAGGTCTCGAATACACCGTAACACTTTGTATGTATAGTGTATTTATTTGTGGTGGGATAACCTTCTCGCCAGCCCTCTAATAACTGTCCTCCTGTTAAAATGTCCTTGCTTTATTTGTCCAATTAATCTTAATTCTCTAAACATGGTTTGGATCTGTTGAATCTTCAGTTTCAAGAAGTTTGTCGCCAATTTGGAAGAGGAAATGGGATATGAGAACAGTTGGAGCATTGAAGTAGAGAAAGGATCTGCTGCCACTGGTGCAAGTAAAATAAATAAAATTGAAATCTCCCTCGTCGTCAAAGACTTGTTGGATTCTTCTGATAGATCCATCAAGTCCAAAGCTCTGGACAGATATAAATCTATTGGAAATCAACTCTATCAAGAAGCACGCCTAATGGATGAAGAAATAAAAAACTTTGAAACAAATATTCGAAGGAGGTATTTCCATGTAACTCCACTTGACGATGATGAACTTACTAATTGGCATCGTTATTTGGATTTCATTGAGAAGCAAGAGGATTTGGACTGGGTAAGACACTCATCATGGATTATTTTGGAATTTTCCTTTTCATCACATGCTAAATTGAAGCAGTAATTGTACAGGCTGTGAAATTGTATGAGAGATGCTTGATTTCCTGTGCTAATTATCCTGAATTCTGGATTCGATATGTGGAATTCCTGGAATCTAAAAGGGGACGTCAGCTAGCTATCTCTGTTCTAGACCGAGCAACACAGATATTTTTAAAGGTGCATTGCTCATTAACATATATGCCACTTTTACAATTTTCATTAGTTTCATGTTGTTCTTCACTCTCTCTCTCTAGGTTGGGAGAGACGGGTTGGGCTAGAATATAAGTTTCTGGTACATGTAAAACTGCAATTGATTCGATCTGCACTCCTGCATTTAATTTCATACAGTCTTTTAGCTGGGATTTGTTGAGATTTCTCTTTCTAATCAGTTTATGATCCACCTGAACATAAATTGGGTCATGTTTTGAAATCTAAATTGACCAGATTAACATAGGAGAGAGTTTTTGGCTATATATAAAAGCTGCCTAAGATTACTTGGCCTCAATCTGTAATAATTTTTACTCAAGTCTATTACAACATGCATGTTTTGTCATTCGTCAGGCATACCTCAAAACAATAAAAAAGGTTACAAGTGATAAGGTTTGCTTCTATAGCATGGCCAATTTTCGTGGATGTGTATATTAATTTCTGTCCCACACTTGAACTGTGAATAATCAGTTTATACCATTTTGCTTCTACCATCAAAGAGTTTACCAAGAAGGTTTAGGTTTGTGGTTTGTTAAAGCAAGTACTGCCAACTCAGGCCAGTTGAGAAGGCAGTTGTTAACAGTTAAATTAGGGAATCACTTGAATTATTATGGGCTAAAATTGTAAAAATAATCTACTTTGGAGTCAAGTCCAACCATTTTCTGCGTGTGTATCAGAGAGAGAGAGAGAGAGGGGGCTTTACGTGTGTGTGTGGATAGCTGTGTGCATGTATTTATTGAACTTATGTCTGATTTATTGAGTTGGTATTTGATTTGTTTGTACTATGTCAAAGTAAGCTCTGAATGAGAGCATTTTTGCTATAACCTGTATAGGTAAAAATGTAAACTAAAATAAGCCTAAGACAAGTTTTTATCTAGTTTTATCTTTTCATGTGAAGAAATGTGGAATCTTTCTACCCCGGAATCATAGTCTAGACTTCCGAGTTCCGAAGTTTTGATTTACATTTTTAGATTGCTTGCTGCTTTATAGCCGCATTGGGATTTCACCCCAAAAAAAAACAGTACTTGAATTGTCAAATTTTATTGACTAAAAGAAATCTTAACTTTCCTTTTCTTTCAGTTTCTTATTATGATTTTTTTATTTTTTTCTTTTGGAGAAAAGAGATGGAGAGGGATAACCACGACTGATTTTTCTCTGTCAATTATCATTTTGTGACAGAATGTTCCGGAAATTCATATTTTCAATGCAAGGTTTAAGGAGCAAATAGGAGATGCAGATGGTGCTCGTGCAGCGTTGCTTCTGTGTGATGCAAAGACTGATTCCAGCTTCATTGCAAGTGTTATAAACCAAGCTAACATGGAAAAACGTCTGGTATTCTTGCGTTATTCCATACTTCCCTAGATCTAGGCTGGGGATTTGTTGAGAATGAATGGTTTGAAATTGCAGGGTAATTTGGCAGCAGCTTCTGCTACATATGAGAAAGGCCTTAAAATAGCATCTGAGAAGCAAAAGTTACATATCCTTCCCACTTTATATTTTCACTTCACCAGGCTTACATTCATGGTAAGAACCTTGACTTTGAGCAATCCGACTTTTCTGCTTCAGAAAACGTCATAATTTTTTCTGTGTTTGGTCACTTTTGGATAATAGCTTCTGGTGCTTTGCCAAGGTGAGAGGTGGGGGCAAATCGCTAACTAAACATTTGATACTTTTGAACTTCACTAGTCAGAGTTGAACGTGTGTTGCATGTTATTTTGAAATAAGTTATAAGTACTATGAAAATAATATTTGACCCTCCATTTACCCTTTGGTCTAAATACGAGAGAATTGCAAGCTCTTGAAATAAATGTTAATTATTATACATGCACATATTGAATGTGAGTATTAGAATTACAACTAAATGCATAAATGAAAATGAATTACAAATATGATACATTAATTAACTTGAATGTTAATTAATTTAGAATTAATACCAAGAAATATATACGTGACAATGAATGTTAAATCATTTACTATTTATTAATTGAGAATCAATAACAGGGACATGGACATAAATGTGAACATAAATGTGAAATTCTAATTAATATTAATTAAATGAATGTGAATGTTAATTAATTGAGAATTGGTAACAGGGAATACATGCGTGAACAAGGATTTTGTAGTATTTATTACAGTTTGTAAATTAAATACATATTGAAAAACGAAAAGTAAGGTATTGCTGAAATAATTGAATTATAGTAGGGCTATAATCGTCAAAAAAATGATTCTCACTCGATGTGATATTTAATATATTATAGATAATTCTCTTTGTTTTGATTCTATAAAGTTCGAGTGGTATACTTGACTGTTGGTGTCAGATGATTTAAACTAGACAATTGACTAGAATTGTTAAATTATTTGCTGATAGAATTTTGGCTTTTTTCAACACAGAATTACTAGATATTGTATAATGGAAGAATTCATGAACTTTAGGCAGCCTCTCTACACGTGACTATGGATTTTGAGTTGGTCATTGTATAATGGAAGAAGTCCATGAGCTTCAGGCAGCCTCACTAACGTTGTTAGTTGGCTGTTTTGTTGCAGCATGTTTTCGTGTTTGATGTTATGCTGCATATTTTATTTGGTTAAAAGTGAGATATTTTTTTAGATCATGCTAATTGAGAGAGGGCCATTAGTCATGACAATATTTCCTGTTGTCGTGTCTTACTCGTTTGTGGAAGACAATTTTGTCATTCTTAGTGACAAAGTAATGAAATTGTTATGATGATAATGCCGCTCATCTATGACTATGCCTAAAGTACCATTTTTTGTGTCTCCTTGTAGTTTTTGTCTAATTTTTATTTTATTTTATGAGACAACTTATTATGTATATTGACTTCTTGTTATGATTTCATATGACTCTCTAACTATGCCTAACTGGCTGGTAGATAACTGGTAGTACAGATGCTGCTAGAGATGTAATAATCCGTGGTATACGACATGTGCCTCATTGCAGATTCCTTTTAGAGGTAATATGGCTGGTCTTGAATAGGTCATTATCTGATCTCTATCACTCTATGGTAGAATTAATGAAAAACTGGTAATATAACGGTTCTAATTCATCCCCTTATCCTTCCTGATCATCAGCCAGGAGGGATTATTCTCAGTCCATGCCGAGACTGGGACATTAGGCGTAGTTGTAATAGTTGCTCAATTTTGACTTTCCATAAATTGCTGCTCATCTAAAATGTCAATCAGTAATATACTGGAGTGTTTAATCACTTGTATTTACTGCTTTGTTTCCTTACTGCCCTTGCTGAGTACTGTCATCAAATAATTGATTGTTCTTGGTTCAGGAATTGATAAAATTTTCAATGACGCGTGAAGGAGCAAGTCAAGTGAATATAGTAGAATCAATTATAGTTGATGCCATCTCTCCTGGATCAGACAAATCTGAAGGCTTGAATGCCAAGGATAGAGAGGATATATCATCTCTCTTTTTAGAGGTCTTATCTTTTCTTATGTTTATTTTAGTTATCTTTTTTCCTTGGTTTTTTCATGGCGAAGTGCACTTACATGCTCTCCTCTTACTATCCTTTTTAATTTGGAGAAGGGGAGGGGGGTGAAGATGAGATTTTCCCAATCTAACTGCTCAACTTGCCAAAGATTGGAAATATTATTTGGTTGATTTCAAGAGGAAAACCTGTAACATATACAAATTATCTAGGATTGTGATTCCTGGGAGTTGGATCTGATACTGGTCTGGGAGTTAAGGGTGTAACCAACATGGCTTCCAGCAGTTGCGGAAGCAATTGCATAATGATTGGCAAAATTATTGTATAAGTTTGTTGGAGCCTACCAGTCGAGTACATACAAATTGTAGCCATGGAAAATAGGAAATCTACTCATAAGATGTAAAATGTCAACATAAAAAGTGTTGATTTCTGTTTAAAGCAATAGTTTTTGTACTTGCTAGCCTTGACAATGAACATTTCCTGGATTAGCAATAACAAGGCATGAAATGCTGTTTGAAAAAGTTGATCACATCTGCCATTTTAATAATGAGCAGGCTCACCTTTCAATAATTTGTTGATACATTTAATTGAAATTTTGCTAATAGCTCTGTAGATATAACATGGCAAGTCATGAACTGACAATGATACCATCTGCACAAAATTATTTTGGCTTCTGCAACTAATAATTATTTGGAGTGGTCATAAACGAGTTGACTAATAAGGATGGTATTGTGATGAAATAGAAGAAGTTATAGAAATATCTCATCTTGCATTTTTTAGTTACCCTTTTACTATTTGTACTGAGATGAAAACATTGGTATGGCATATACTTCATTGGTCGATTCAAAATACTTCTTGACTGCATATTACTTTCTGAATTAAAGCCTAAATATTAGCTATAATCCTGGTAAGATTTCACATTTTATTTAGCCCCTGTTTGGTGGAGATTAAAATCAGATTTTTAGCAGATTTGGATAGAAGTTGACGAAATGTGGTTGAAAGTTGTAGGACCATGAAATATGTGATTAAGATTTATTGTTGACTTTGACTTTGATAAAAATCTAGATTATAATTTTTAGCAAACTGGGGCTTAGTTGTGCATTCCATAATTCACTGTTTGATGTGTCACTGATATCTATTTATGTATAATGAAGCAGTTTGTTGACCTTTGTGGAACTGTAAATGATGTAAGAAAGGCTTGGAACCGTCATGTTCAATTATTTCCCAGGTGTATGAGGATAAGAGCCCTGTGCAAGAAGCCCATATCAGGCAACCAATTATTAAATGCAGCTGCGGACCAAAGTCGGAGCTTTAGTTTAACTGGGCTTGGGATTGACCAGGCATCCAAAACCCAGAGTTCTGATCATCTAATTAAACTTGCAGAGCAAGAACAGGTACCTGTACTTGCTGAGAATAATGATGTCCAGCCTCATTCAGTTTTGGAAGATAAGTCAATGCAAATGGACGATGACAACAATACAAAGGAAAGACTGCAGAGACCATCCACCGAAGTTGCAGTTGTATCTAAGGAATGTGCATCTCGTGACAATGACCTATCTCATAATTCGATACATCATTCTGGAGATCATGCTCCTGGATCAGTTGAATCAACTCTTGATTTGACATGTCGACCTAGAGATGACAAACGGGAATTAATGGAGGTCACTACTGAATTGGTCCGACCACATGAATTAACTCGTGAGGTTAGCAAGTCTTTGGGACCAACTGGTTCTGTAGAAGCCTTGCGTGGATGCTCCGGTTCAGTTGATGTTCATTCAGAGCCGGGCCATGACCTCCAACAGCATAAGCAGCCAGTTTCTTTGAATAACGTTGCTTTAAATTCTCAGGCACAGGAATCTCAGGGGTTTATGCCCATGTCTTGTAAAGAGTTCGAGGCTACAAAAGGCACAACTGCCTCTAGTCGGAGCCCATCACCGAATTTTCCCCGTGTTAATTATAATACTTCTGCCAGCCCAAAGAGCATTCAGACTGTTGATTCACCACAACTTCCAAATGAATCTGATAAAGATAGATCAGAAAATCATCAAAATCATACTCTAGCACAAGTACATCCAAATCCAGAAGTGTCTTCCAGAACTGATGAAAATTCTCATCCAATAAATCACATAGTGACAACTGCAGGACAATCACCGTTATCATCCCCACCTGTTTCTGTTTCTTATTCTCAACAAAATATGTTACAAAGTAGTCGGCAGCCTGGACAAATGCCCCATGACCAAGCGATGAATCAGATGTTGCAATATCAGTATCAGCAGCAACAGCATTTTCTGCAACAGCAATATCAGCTGCAGCAGCCTGCCCCTCAAGTGCAACAACACTATGTACAACATCCGCCTTATCAGTTGCAATCACAGCAACAGCAGCAGCAGCATGCCCAGCTTGCGCACCAGCAACAATATGTCCAACAGATGCAACAGTACTATCAGCAACAGATGCAACAACAGTATTACCAGCAAAACCAACAGCTTGCATACCAGATGCATCAACAAGGATATCAACACGCAGCACATGGACACGAGCTACTTTTGCAGCAGTACCAGTTATATAAACAAGGATATCCGCCTATGCAAGTTCAACAAGGTCATCACCAAATGCAAGAACAAAATGTGCATCAAAATTTACCACAGACGCCACAGCACGAAAATCTACAGCAGCGCCATCAAGTTACTTCAGAACAGAATTTGACTCAAAGCTTGAGCCAACACCAACAGGTAGTTCGAGTATCTTTTAGTTCTTTTCTTATTTTATATAGAATTCCTTAATCCATATCAGTTGCAGTAAAATAATATTTGGAGACATGGAGATCTGAAGGCTGGTCATCTCTTACAAAGTTTTTGATGAAATAATCTTCTGTTAAAAACAATTATCCACAGTTCATATTTAAACATTAGCTGTGATCTTTAACGAGTTATTTAGGTAATGATGTGGTTATGATCATCATAGTATGCAATAATGAACTCGACATATTAATACTTACAATTTCACTCATATTTCAGAAGACTAATTTCTTATTACCCGCAGGATCAAGATGTTGCCACACCAGATTTTGACGGTGCCCCTGAACCTTTTGAATTGTCTCTTCTTCAAGGCCAATCTCCAAAGTTAGCATGACTTCATACTGTCGATTGATCCTAATACTTTGACTCTTGGCATTCATAGGCACATCCAGATCCTGCAATCCTGCTGGATAATTCTGCGATTCCCAACGATAAGCAGTAGTCTTCCCATGTTCTATGAAACTGCCAAGGTGGTATTATCATGATGATCCGTGACATATTGAAGTGTATCTTTTACTTCTTCTCTCCAAGAATTAATCTACTTATACATTGTTTTTGTACATTGTAGATGACGTGTAAGAAATATGGAGTGTGTTTAAAATCAATGGCCATGATTATTGTCACATCAAACAATGTCAAATTTAACGTCATTCATAATGTACACGTGACTTTTGGCACTAGTTTTGAGCCAACTTTTTGAGTACAGGGGACTTTATTACACAGCTTCAAAAGCCCCATGTATTCAAAAATTTCAGTGACAGTTTAATTTACTATTTTAACAAGTAAAATAATTTTATTTATGGTATTAAATTCTAAAATACCAAATTAATGCTAGGGTGATAAGCTCGAGTGGTGCTATATGTACTAAATCATTGACCTAAAGTTTTACCTAGACGGCCATAATAGGGGACCACCACATGGCGATTAGGTAAAAAATTATGTACATAAAGATTTTTTCAATAAGCTCACATGGTACAACTAATGTCGTAAAAGTATTATTAAATTATTTTAATCCTTATGGATTCTATTACGTAAGTATATTGTTGAGTCGTATTTAGTGGGTTTTTGGTAGGAATTAAAATTAGATTTTTAGTAGATAGCGATAGAAGTTTTAGAAATGTATGGTTGAAAAGTTGTGAGACTCGTGAAAGATGTGGTTAATATTGATTGTTTGACTTTGATTTAAATTAAAATTTGATTTTAATTCAAAACAAACGCGGCCTTAATTTTATGAATTGAGTATCTTTTAAATAATTGATTTTATAATAACAAATACTAAACAGACCCTACACTTTTCTCACAGGTCGTTGTTGGTCTAGTGGTGTGTGCAGGTGTGACAACAAAAGGACTATACTCAACTCCACACGTTCAATTCAGAACCAGTTATATAAAGGAGATGATAATGCAATTTCACATCTTTCTTTTCATCTCTTAATTTTTATTTTAATAAACTTAAATACTTTTTTATTCTTGTTACTCGTTCAAGGATATTTAAAACTAGAGGTGGTTGTGTTAATTTTGGGGTGTGTTCGAGCCTTATTTTATGAAAAATATATTTTGAAATAGTAATTTCTTGGAAGATGTGTGATTAAAATGTATGAATTTTTTTTTGAATTTACGTGGAAGTTATATTTTTGGAAGTGTGATTTAAAATGAATTTATAAAAAATGAGGCTCAAACATAAACTTATTGTTATTGGTTATAGAATAGAGAAAAAGGGCATGGAGGAGGATTGATGGACAGAGGGAAGTGACATTATTACTAGGATTTCAATCCATATATATATAAAATTTAAAATACATCCCTGATCAGTGTATGGATAGTTATCTCTCGAGCACAAGTTTATGTTCAACCTTATTGAAAAAAAAAATGGAGCACCTAATAATGCATCTTCACATATCAAAAACTATGAGATCACCCGTTTCATTTTGGGGGTGACGAAGGGATTGTACCATTCGAGCCGACACAACTAGAATATAATTAAAATTATATTTGTTTGAATGAATATGTTACGTGTACATAAAAATACACGTAACACAGACGCTCCCTGATAGGTGGTCGTCATTTGTCAATTATGTCAACTAAATAACATTGCTTTTGTTTTAAAACATGTCTTACCTTATTTTACTATTAAAATTATTTAAAAGGTAGCACTCATTTATTATCAGAATAAATACTTTTAATTTATTTTAAGCTTGCCCGATGATTTTGGACATGCAATGCAAAGGTAAAATCGACGGAGGCGAATTAGCTCTATGATCTGTCAGCAGGAAAATTGCTCCTGCATTATCACCAACAATGTTCCGCGTGGGGAATATCAAAATCTTGTCTTTTAAGAATTTTCCCAGTAATTGGGTAATTAATATGATGATTAGAACCACAAACTAAAATCCTGCAGACGAAAGAGATGTGTATAATCCCCAAGAAGTCTCCTCTCGCTGAAGAAACCAGTACAGCCATGATAAAGATCCAGCTATTATCACTATTATTACTACTGAAACTGAATCCACTTGAATTTCTTCGGAAACTCCATCATTTTCAAGAAACACCCATAAAATGGAGAGGAGTGAGGAACAGAGTAATGAAAATAAATATCCCACTTCTTCGAATATCAAGTTCTGGAAGAACGAGAACAAGAATAACACTAATACTGCCCTTTCTTCTTCTGCTGCAAGCAATATGAACATCAACAAAGCCATGGCTCAGTGCAGTGCTGATGCGAGGCTGATGGCTGAATTTGAGCAATCTGCGGAGTCGGGTAAGTCGTTTAACTATGTTTTTCATGCGCCACAGATTTTGAGTACTGAGGAACAGATGTCTGTTTATTTATCTAGAATCCAGAGGGGTGGTTTTGTGCAACCCTTTGGTTGTATGCTTGCTATTGAGGAATCCACTTTTAAAATCATAGCTTATAGTGAGAATTGTTTTGATATGTTGGGGTTGAAGAAATTTGTTGAGTCGGGAGAGTTTACGAATCTCTTTGGACTTGATGCAAGAACCCTTTTTACCCATTCTTCAAGGGCTTCATTGGCAAAGGCCGTGGGGTCTAAGGAAATTTCTTTTTTGAACCCAATTTGGGTTCATTCTGCGACTACCCACAAGCCTTTTTATGCTATTCTACACAGAATTGATGTGGGAATTGTGATTGATTTGGAGCCTGCTTACTCTGGTGATCCTTCATTGCTGCATGCTGGAGCAGTGCAGTCTCAGAAAATAGCTGTTCGGGCGATTTCGAGGCTTCAGTCTCTTCCCGGGGGAGATATAGGGGTTTTGTGTGATACTGTAGTAGAAGATGTTCAGAAGCTCACTGGCTATGATAGAGTAATGGTTTATAAGTTTCATGATGATGATCATGGTGAGGTTGTGTCTGAAATTAGAAGGTCTGACTTGGAGTCCTACTTGGGATTGCACTATCCTGCTACAGATATCCCCCAAGCAGCTCGATTTTTGTTTAAGCAGAGTCGTGTTAGGATGATCTGTGATTGCAATGCTCAGCCAGTTAAGATAGTTCAAATTGAAGAACTTAAGCGGCCTCTTTGCTTGGTTAATTCAACACTTCGAGCTCCCCATGGTTGTCATTCCCAGTATATGGCCAACATGGGGTCGATTGCCTCTTTGGCAATGGCAGTCGTTGTTAATGGCACCAACTCAATGAAGCTGTGGGGATTGGTGGTGTGCCACCACTCTTCACCACGCTATGTCCCTTTTCCCCTTCGCTATGCGTGCGAATTCCTGATACAGGCATTTAGCCTGCAGCTTTATCTTGAGCTGCAATTGGCATCACAGTTAGCAGAGAAGAAAATTCTCCGAATGCAAACATTGTTGTGTGACATGCTGCTCCGTGATGCTCCATTTGGCATTATAACTCAGTCTCCTAGCATCATGGATCTTGTAAAGTGTGATGGGGCTGCACTGTATTATGGTGGGAAATGTTGGTTACTTGGTGTTACCCCCACTGAGGCACAAGTTAAAGATATTGTAGAATGGCTACTTACTAGCCATGGGGACTCAACAGGGCTAAGCACGGATAGTCTTGCAGATGCTGGCTATCCAGGTGCAGTTCTACTCGGCGTTGCAGTTTGTGGAATGGCTACAGCAAGAATTACTTCCACAGATTTTCTATTTTGGTTTAGGTCACACACAGCAAAGGAAATCAAATGGGGAGGGGCTAAGCATCATCCAGAGGACAAAGATGATGGTGGAAAAATGCACCCTAGATTTTCATTCAAAGCCTTTCTCGAAGTAGTTAAAAGCCGTAGTTTGCCATGGGAGGTTTCAGAGATTAATGCTATTCACTCTTTACAGCTTATAATGAGAGATTCATTTCAGGATGTTGAAGACAGTGGTTCTAAACCGACGGTACATTCTCAACAGAATACTTTGGATGGGCCAAAGGTGGAGAAACTTAAATCTATGGCATTTGAAATGGTCAAATTGATAGAGACAGCCATTGCTCCAATTTTTGGTGTAGATTCATGTGGTTTGATTAATGGGTGGAATGCAAAAATGAGTGAATTGACAGGATTACAAGCTTCTCAAGCTATGGGGAAATCCCTAGTTAATGACATTGTTCATGAAGACTCACGTGGTGTTGTTGAAGTTCTTCTGCGGAGAGCTCTAAAAGGTAATTATTTTCTGCCATCAATTTCTAAAAGCTGTCTGAGAGACCGACCTCAAAGGCGCTCCATTTTTTTATGAGTTCATACATTTATTTATAAACCATCTTGAATGATAAATAGTAAGATTATCCTTTTTTTTTTTTTTTTTTTCTATTTTTTTAAGTAAAGAAGGAAAGACAGTAGCATTTGTGCTTCAGAGATTTGCTAGCATTTGTGCTTCAGAGATTTGCTTTTCTCTCTTTGTTCTGTTTAAAGTTAGGGTAGATGTATCTGAGGAAATAGTAGACTTTGTTGTGACCACTGCAGAGTTGGCCACGTGATATAGAAACCAACCTCCCTCTCAATGCATATGCTATTAAGGACACGATCAAATAGAGTAGTACAGAAAATTGAGCAGTTTTTCATCCATGACGTGTTCTAAAAGATCAATCTGAATTGATGCTAACTATATGCAACCTACTTATGTTCGAGTATTTCAGGTTTCTCGTCTTAGGCCCTCCATCTTTAATTGTTCCAAACCGCCTGGTTGGAGTCACTCAACCCCCACCCCACCCCACCCCACCTCTCTCTCTCTCTCTCTCTCTCTCAACTTGATGTATTTTAAATTCAGGCGAGGAGGACAAAAATGTTGAGGTGAAACTGCTGAGGTTTGGGATACAAACCCCAAATTCGGATATTTACCTTCTGGCTAATGCATGCACAAGTAGGGACTATAAAAATGATATTGTAGGTGTGTGCTTCATGGCTCAGGATATCACATCTGAAAAAATTGTGATGGACAAATTCATCCATCTGCAAGGGTATTATAAGGCTATTGTACAAAGTCTAAATCCACTTATTCCACCCATATTTGCTACCGATGAGAATGCCTGTTGTTTGGAATGGAATGCAGCCATGGAAAAACTAACAGGTTGGACGAGACATGAAATTGTTGGTAAAATGTTGCCAGGGGAAGTTTTTGGAAGTTTTTGTCAGCTCAAAGGTCAAGACATGCTCACTAAACTTATGATTTTATTGTACCGAGCAATTAGTGGCCATGACACCGAAAAGCTTCTTTTTGGATTTTTCAATAGAAAGGGGGAGTTTGTGGAGGTGTTCTTGATGGCTAATAAGAGAATGGACGAGGTTGGAAATGCTGTTGGGTGTTTCTGCTTCTTGCAGATTATAGAGATTAACCAACAGAAGTCCATAGAAAACGAGCAGGAGAAGGAGCATCATTCAAAACTCAAAGAGTTGACATACATTATGCAAGAGATGAAAAATCCTTTGAACGGAATCCGTTTCACCCACCAACTTCTGGGAGGTTCTGATATTTCCGAGAATCAGAAGCAGTTTCTTGAGACTAGTGATGCTTGTGAAAGACAGATATTATCCATTATAGAGGATATGCCTTTTCAAAGTTTAGAAGACGGGTAAGTCTTTTTTCACAGTAGATCTTCTATGAGCTTGAGATGTAACATTTTCAAGCTATATTTCTCAACTATTTTATGCATTCTTTCATAAATAGATAATGGTTTACGTCTCTGTATTTTTTTCCTCCTGCTGCTAGAACTAAAACTTCTATTTCATAGAGATTACCTCATGCAATGCACTACTTTATATCGTCTTTAATGGATTCTTATATCTGACCTTAATATGTTTTGAATTCTGAGGTGTATGCAATTAAGCATCGATGCATAATGTTTGTAAATAAATAAGAATTGTTTACTTTAAGTTAGAGGATTTGAAATGACCTTAAAATCTTCTCACTTGCATTGAATTTGTATTTAATAACCTAGAGGTGCATTTCTTTAAAAAGTAGGTTGCGTAGCTTCTAATGATTTCAATAGAAAAGGCAGTATTTAATTAGAGCATTTCTCAATATCCTCCTGGCAATCTGTTAGCCATATTTGTGTGTTAAAAAGCTGGTTAAACTTAATTTTTAACTATACATTTCATTGGAACCAGCAATTTTTATCTTCTTTTTCACTTCACATTTCATGGGACCCAATAATTTTTATTAACTTTTGTTAACACCACACAGCTCTAGTTCAAAGGGTCTCAGTTATTCTGTGATAAGACCATGAGCTTGTTTGGCTAAGCCTACAAAAAAATAAGCTTACTTTTCTTAGAAGTACAGACTCACTTTAATATAAGCAAATTTTGGTGCAAGTTTTCTAGAAAAGAAAAAGGAAACTTTTAAAATAGTTGAAAATTGTTTGTCAAAAAAAGTAACTTTTGAGCTTGAATATACATTTGGCCAAGTTTAAGACTTGAAAGTTACTTCTTAAGTAACTTCAGTATTTTTATGCTTAGCCAGTCATGCTGTATATTTGTGTGTGTGTTTTATTTCATCTAGGTCTATATTTTGGGTCTTGATATTTCACTGCTATTCTAATTTCCTCTTTCTCCACCTAGCCCTTTAAATTGTTGCAAGGTACCATAGATTCATGCTTTGAGCTCTGTCTTGGTAAATTATCTAAATAAAAGGCTCTTTAGTATATAATGTTCTCTCGTTTCCAGCAGCAGGGTCGAGCTCAAGATGGAAGAATTTTTTTTGGGAAATATTATCGATGCTATTGCTAGTCAAGTAATGATTTTGTTAAAGGAAAAGAATTTACAACTTCTCCGTGATATCCCTGATCAAATCAAAACTCTCTGTTTATGTGGGGATCGCATTAAGCTGCAATTGGCGTTGTCAGATTTCTTGCTCAGCGTAGTTCATTATGCACCTTCTCCAAATGGTTGGGTGGAAATTAAGGTCTCTCGTGGATTAGAGATGACACAAGATGGGAATGAGTTTGTTCATCTACAATTTAGGTATTTGTATACCTGAATATTTGGCTTACTGGATGTTTTCTTTCTTCTCGCTCAAGGCTCTATATTTGCCCAGAATTTCCTTTTACAACAAATGCATGTATATATCATAGCTACAAGTGGTATCAATATTGTTTGAATAAAATCCAGGACCTAATATCTTAATATGCAAAATAAACATCAGAATTTTGTGAAAGATTTTGATGTACTTGCTACTGTGTAAAGTTACCATCTGAAATTAGTTCTTATCAATTTTTTTACTGCATTTGACACTATATTCTCTTTTCCATTTCTGTAGAATGGCTCACCCAGGAAAGGGCATTCCTCGTACTCTTATTGAAGACATGCACGGAGCAAAAAGTGAATGGACAACACAAGAAGGGATTGCTTTAAAAGTTTCTCAGAAACTTCTCAATACAATGAATGGTAATGTTCGTTATATCAGAGATCAGAACAAATGCTACTTCCTCGTTGATCTTGAATTCAAGTTACAGAAATCAAGATAAAGGGGCTAGACCTTGAATTCAAGCAGCTAATGCAGTTTTATCTCATAGTTGGTGTATAGTTTCATGAAGCTTTCTGTGGTTATTCCTGGTCACTTCTGAAGCCATTCCTGCTAATATTTCCTTCTCCTTGCCAATGGCTGATGCGATGCAGTACACCTTCTAATTGTTAAGAGTTGCGAGTGATTATGTATATATTGTCTCTTTGCAAGTATATATATGATGAAGAAAGAGGGTTATTATTATTGTATATTTGCTGGTAAATCGAATAGAGCAAGGCCATACCTGTTTTTGATGGCCTATCATGGAAAACGTTGCCCGTTGATTCTTATGTTCTAAAACAGATATGTTTAACTTGTTATGGATATTGTGTATGCGCAGCCACTTTCCTTGCCTTACTCCCGCTACACTCACTCCAAGCTATGCCAGCTGAGCAAGATGTATTTCAATTTCCTCTTCTGTGACTTCTTCTTTCTACTCTAATTCTGACTGCGCTATTGGTTAAAGACATCTATCTTTCCAATAGTTTAAACATTGGATCTACCATTTATTTTCTCATTTACTGTACAAGTTGTATCTACTTCAAAATTTTACTAAGTGTAGAGTTTACCAATATAATAATTTTACATCAATGTTATTATAATGATTATACCAAATACTCAAACATTAAAGTCCTATAGTGTCAATAATGTTCATAACATAGCATGATATGTTTTTTAAGTTGAATTGTCCGTCTTATTTTTTCAAAAAAAAAAAAAAAAAATGCATCTAAAAAACGGATTAAACATTATTTTTACGCTATAACCAGACCAGTTCCCAAATTTCCCAGTCAAATTTACCAGACTGGGTCAATTTTCAGAACACTGGATAGGATAATACCTCTATATGTGCAAGGGCGCTTTATGCCTAAATCCTGGATAAAACACTGGAAACAAACCATTTCCATTCCTTAACATGGGAGGGATGCATAGTAGTTTTGAGAATCCCAACTTACATATTTGTCATTTATATTGAGAATTCTGCCTATACAAATGTAAACAGTCGTTAACCAATAAAAAGATTCAAACCTCAAAACTAATTTATCAAGTTCCTCTTACCAACTAAATTCAAGATTAAAACTTTCAGTCTGCATAAGTATCAGAAATCTATTAAATGCATTACACCTTGTACTAGCTATCTTCATCTGCATGCTTCTCATCCACTGGTAACAAACTATCCTTGTAGATCAAACTTTTTTCTGCCTTCCCATCAAAATGCCAAATCATAGTGCAAAATCTGTACTTCTATCAAAGGGTCTTGGCCTATTCTGTATAAACATTCCGTCCTATTCTGCTTCTGAATCTTTGCTATTGCTTCTCCACCTCACCACCCAAGAAACCCTTGTTCATGCTTCCGGGTAAATTTGTGGTGTCCGTTTCCTTTGATTGACAGACTTGCATGTTCAAATTATTGGAAGAAATATGTCCCTGGGTCATCTGCTGCAGCAATGCCAACACTTTTGTTACAATGTGCTACTTTAGCTAATAGTAATGAAACAAGAAAATCAAATCCAATTACGAAAAACCTACCCCATAAAAAGGAAGAAAAATCACCACAAAACAAATTTTGTCGAATAAAAATTTATGAAATATAGTATATATTTGTCCTCCTCTTCACGTATACGTTAAAGTTACCTGACTGCCAGATTCTGAGCTCTCCAAATGAAAGAGAATGGGCCTGCAACGCTTATCTTCATTCATCAAACTAGAATTTTGGAAGTGAGCGACGAGGGCTGCTGTTCCCTGGATCCGAGCATATGCTAAACAAGCAACTTTCTCACTGTTGAACTTCTCCCATTTCTTCCCATTAAAAGCCTGCAATTTTAGCAAAAGCAAAAGTGTATAATGATGACTGGTAATTTAATGACATATTATACAACAATTATTCAAAATTATACCGATAAAATATAACTATTCCTGTAAAAAAGCAAACCTTGTAAAATGAGATAATTTGTGATGGAGACAACATGTTGATAAATGCATAGCCGACATTGCATTTGTTCTACATCCGCATTAAGGGAAATGTCAGATTCAGCAAGTTCAACAAATCGCAAGAATCGTATGGTTGTCATCAAGTACAGCAATAAGTTTACCTTAAAATCAATGGGCAGATAGAGAAAATCATAAGTATTCTTATGATGCTCGTCAATAGTAGCTAGCAACATCTTGGCAGTATATCTACAGAGAGAAGATGAGAAAAAGTTGCACTTAATATTCTATTTGAAACCAAAAAAAAAGGAATTCGCATTCATAGCTAACTAGTATTGGAAGGTTCTTACTTGTTCGTGACATTTTTTATCATTAGAGTTGTTCAAGTATCTTCACCACTTCTAATCTTATCCAAGTTGTACTTAATATTAAATTTGAAACCAAAAAAAAAAAAAAAGGAATACACACATTCATAGCTAACTAGTATTTGAAAGTTCTTACTTGTTCGGGATATTTTTTATCATCAGAGTTGTTCGAGTATCTTCGCCACTTCTAATCTTATCCAAATCAAGTTGAAATTGATTCCTGCTATCTATCTGGTTCCCATTGTTCACGACAAGGCCGGACCTCCCACGCTCTGCTGGACCCTCCAAGTCTATGGCTGCCAATCCAGGAAAATTACCGTTATCCAGGAACATGGGACTGAGTCTAGGAGAAGACATCATGCCAAAACCAGAAGAACCGGCTTCCAATCTGTTCCTGGAAACAGAACCAGCATTCATAGCACCACGAGCGTCCATATCTACCCTGAAATTCCATTCTTTACGCGTCATAAATGATGCCTCCAGTGACTCCTGGTAAAACCCTGAGTGTTGTTCAAAGGGGATGCCAGATGGAGCAGATCCAACATTATGATGATTAGGGTGATTTTGAAATGAATAGTTTAAAATTTTATGCTCATCAGTGTATGAAAGGCGTTGGTGTCCATTGGACGTAAAAGGATGTCTAACAGGTTGCGCTTTCCAAGCAGAGGAATTAGACTGGTCGGTGTATGCCTTAGGACTTCCCCAAAGAAATTGTGGTCCAGACAATGTCTCAACGCGTGGTCTATTTGAACTGGAAGAGACAAAAGAGGGCATGTTTCCAGAATAAAGACCTGCTTTTTGCTCAGGAAGTGAATGGGACTGTTCAAATACGCCCATTTGGCTTGAATATCTATTTGTCAATAAATGTTCCAATTGACTACCCCTCGAATAATCATTGCCAACGGATGCCAACTTCGCAGAATTCGACAGTTGTGAAAATGCAGCCAATCCAGCTAAACTCTTTCCTACCGGTGGACTCATTGAGCTATGTTCCATTGGGCTGCCAAACAGCGGCCAATCACCTGCCAGAAATGTAAGAAAAATAATCTCCAGCACTAAGCTACTAATAATTAAAATTTCTGTAAGACGTACCAGGGGGAGAATTCCTAATTGGTGAGCCGACTTGGTGGTGTAAAGTTCGAGACTCGTCTTGTTCAAGATCTTGATTTGGCTGTAACATCAGACTAAGGTACAAGACACTTGCAACAATATATTAGAAGTACAAGGCAAAAATCATTTACATCTCTATTAATTGACTACTATTAAGGGAATAATATGCATACAAGTTCTAGGAGATTACTGTCAAGGAGCTTGAATAAGATTTCGAAAATTGTCGAAAATTGAATAAGATTCCAAAGATCGTCGAAAATTACACTTATATTATTATAATTGTATTAGATATAGATAGATTGTTTTTACCATTAATTAATATTGTAATTGATTGCTTCCATATTTAGTTGTTATTTTAGTCCTATTTATTAAGGGAACCTCTCACAAAGAGGGGTATCGAGTCTTTTATTGAGTATATTTGACATGGTATCAGAGTCAGTTCCTTAAAATTTTCTCTTGTTTTCTTAGTTAGGTTTTCTCAAGGCGGGAGGAGTTTTTTTGCTCCTCCTATTTGGTCTTCGTCAAATCAATTGTTTATTTTTTTTTTATTCATATTCCTTTTAACGTATTGAGAAAGTAATTCAAAATCATCATTTTTTTTATTCTGAAAATTTACCAAAAAAAAAAAAAAAACCAAAAATCTATCTTTGAGTTTTTTGGTGAAGGTTGTTTTATGGGATTTCTTCCACCTGCAGTATCTGAAGTTTTGGCCAATGTTTTAGCGTTAGAGCTTTTGTTGGAACACGAATTATGTGTTCGACTAAGTTCTCTCGACAGATAGAGCTCACTGTGTGTGTCGATACCCTTCGTGAATTTTTTTTGGAAATTCTTCTTGGGAATTGTGAGTTCTCATAGTTTCTCGTAGTATTTTTAGAGTGTTCTCGTAGTATCTCGTAATATCTTTGGAGTGTTCTTGGAGTGATTTTGGAGTAGTTCTTTGTCTCTGGTCATCACTAATTTTCGTAGTTGATTGCTCTGATTTGGATTTCTTCTTAGTGGGCACAAATATTGTCACCGTCGTCAGTTCATGATTGCAAATTGATGCTTTTACGAACATCAATTTGAGGGGATGTCAAGGAGCTTGAATAAGATTTTGAAGATCGTCGAAGATTACGATTATATTATTATAATTATATTAGATATAGATAGATTGTTTTTACCATTAATTAATATTGTAATTGATTGCTTTTTTATTTAGTTGTTATTTTAGTCCTATTTATTGAGAGAACCACTCACAAAGAGGGGCATCAAGTCTTTTATTGAGTATATTTGACAGTTACATCTCAAAGACCATAAATCTAATTCCTATGCACAAAACGGGATGACAGTGAGAATGATATAGTTCATAGATGGTGCTGTAAAAGCTTTCCATTTGGGATAAAGGAGAAGAAAAAGAGGAGAAACAATCACTTGCAAGCTGACATGATAATTGAAAAAATATATTTAAGCATCTAAATGTTGCCGATTTGCATCATCAAGTTGAAATGACATCATAACCTAACATGGAATTCGATTAAGATAAATTCTTTACACAGCAAGCTTATAATAGAGTTTGTTTGTCTCTTAACACTTTTCGGTTGGTAATAAGGGTCTATCCACCAATATTATTAATGTCATTTTCCCTTCATAGCCTTCAACTTTCTTGATATTTCTTTGAATTTGGTATTTCAAACAGTAAGTGCATGACATGTACACCTTGATTAAATTAATTCTCGAAAATAGTGAACAATCGAAGCAAATCAGTAAATGCATCAGCAGGTGTACCTTCTCCGTGCACCCCCAGGGCGGCTAGGCTCTAGCTTTATTCGTTTCCCTGCTATTTCACTTCTATTTAAGGATCTAAGTGCTGCTTCGGCACATCTGACATCGTAAAACTCAATAAATTTATGATGCCTCTTGTGCGGTGTTTCCCTTATCTGCTTTAAGACAATTGATACCATATACAATAGGATGTCAACCAATTATCAGATATATGTTTGAAAAATAAAGACGAGAAAAAATAGTAAAGAAAATAAAATAAATTACCTCTTTGACCTCGCCATAAGCACCAAAAATTTGGCGGAGGTCGTCAGTAGAAACTGATGGATCTAAATTAAACACTACGAGAGTTCCTTGATTAATATCCTTGTCTGATGGGTTTTCCTAAAAGAAGAGGAAAAATGGTTCAGAAAATGACAATTATAACAACAGTAAGAAACTTCGAAGAGAATAATACAGAACCTTAGGAATTGAGAAGTGAATGTCCAGTTTTCTCCTTCTGAGTGGCTTATTCTGCAATGCTCGCATAGCAGTTTGAGCAGCTCGAATATCATAATAAGATATCATCACAAACCCCCTATGTTTACATGCTGTGTACAAAGTTCGGATATCACCATGTTGCTGACAAGAACGAAAACATAAATTTGGACAACGAGAGTATGTTAGTAACTCTGTCAAATTTAAGGAGAAAAAAGGAAGAATATTCCTAAATCTGATTTAACAGTTGGAAGCCTAGAACAGAAAATTTACACCCTTCCATCACAGCTCATGGAACTGTTTCTGTATGTAGAATTCCCGTTGCGTCTGTTTTGAACCGGTGTTCACCCCTAAGAAAAACGATATCCTTAAAACAAATTTTCTAACTACATAACTCGTTTAACTGTGTTGAATCCTCAATGAGAGTTCAAATACAGCACACTCTAGACCAAAGATACTCGGGAAACCAACAAGAAATTATAATAAGGGCTGACTAGTTCAAATTACCTCAAAGAGAGATCTAAGCTCTGAATCCTCAATATTACTGTTGATGTTTCGGACAAATAATGTCCGGGAAGGATGTTCTCCAAGAGGATGTTCTCCAGCAACAGTTCCCATGCCGTTTGGAAGACCGTAATGAACCACACCATTGCCAACAACACCATCAGATAGACTTGCTTTTGAGAAACCTGCACCCAGGTTTTCCAGTGGATCGGATTCCAATTCCAAACCTCCTCCACTGCTAAAAAAATCATATTCTTCGGAGTTGTCCATGTGATTAGGCAACCCACCAAGGTCAAAGGTGTCGATTATCCCAGCTAGAAGTTCATCCTCATCGTCAGGGAGCAAGCTTCCAATTGCGTAATTTTCAATGTCCTTAAGCAAGTCATTGTACTCAACTTCAGGATGAAATTTGTTCAAGCCGGATGATGCGCCCTCGATCGAAGGAACATGTTCTGGTTCACTCTGGTTCACTGTATGCAACTCGATTCAATAAAGAAAAACAAAATAAGTATTTTCTGCTATGCAAATCAGGTGCATTAAATTTGAATTATGCATAATGCATACACATATCATGGGGAAGAACGGGCAACGAGCTTGAGAAAAGAGAAGCATCACTGGAGGTACGATAACTGCCAAATCTGGGAAAGATATCCCGTATCCTAGTTTCCATTTCTTCAGATGATTTTGTTGATGGTACTTCAGAAGACCTATCGCACGAAATTGGGTTCGTCAATCAATATTCATGATCTAACTTTTCGTGGGCAATTGCAATATTCTATTGCATGCCACGACCTTTTTTTGTAAAACAATAGAACTAAAAAGCATGAAAAGTTATTCTTAAAGTTTTAAATAAACAAAAAAAAAGTCACATACTGCGCGGCTAAAACCGAATTTAACCCCGAGATTAGGTCAAAGGATTTTAGCAAAAGTGAACTCATTAATGATTCAGGGGATATAAAATGACAAATAACTACAGGAGTCTGTAGGCATCACAAGCATTTGGCAAAATCTAACATCACACAGTTAAAACTGTACGATTTCGAAAGAGTCGCAAAACCAATGATCCCAACGACATATGTTCTATAGAAAACCGACAAGAAGCATGTGAAAACTTAAAGGTCAACGAGACACAGGTTATCAACCATGTAACACATTTAATACCACTCGAAAACAAATTTGATCAAGCCATTTGATCAGTTATCTCGAACGCAACTTATTGCTCTTTAAAAAGCAACTTGAGAATACCCCAAATAAATCTTGATTTATCAAATGCCCATTATTGCAGTTTCTCACGATCCAGCAGACAAACAAGATTTAAAAACTCAAACATGGAATAACACGTGATCATCACTCCATTACCATCAAAATAAAATTCAAATAATTCAGCATAAAAGATCAACATAGGATGAGATTCAGGGCATATCAAGAGCAAAGCTCGTACAAACAACCACCTTCCAGGCTAATTGAAAACAAAAGTCACAAGTTTGACATCAATTAATCAAAAATATACCTCAAACTTCAACAACAAAAGTAGACACCATTTGTTAGAAAGACCAAAATTCATCGTTCTTATAACATATTGGCTATGAATTCAGACAACTCACTATAATCAAGCAAAAAAAAAAATACATATATTTCTACACGAGCCAACACATATATACAAGAAAAATGGAGAGAAAGTACCTCAACAACACTAAAATTCATTAAGAACCCACGAGATTTGCCTCAAGAACACCAAAATCGCTGTAATTTTTCAAGAAAGCCCAGAAAGTCTAAATCTTTGATTACGAAAAAAATTTAGAGAGAAAGCCCATGAACAAAAATGAAAAAGCAACAGATAGAATTATCTCTTTCTCTTTCGTTTACCCTTTCCTTCACTAACTCGATTACTGCAGAAACGCATATAAATTGTGACGGATACAGAGGGAGGGATGAAAAAATGTGACTTGAGAAAATGCCAAAAAGGAAGGAAAGGAGCCGATGAAAATGATGATGAAAAGAAAAACGAAGTTAATGAGAGGGTGGGAATTTAAATTCAATCGAATTTAACTTCATTTAATTGAGATTTCGTGTCCATGTGCATTCACACAAAAAAATTTCAAGAACCGTTTAACCTGAAAAGTTTGAAGACGATGAACGTATACAAAAAATATATATATCAAGCCAGGTTTGTTGCCTTTAACATTTTCGTTTTCATTTTTTTATTCATTTTCAATCAATCATTTTTTAATAAAATAATATTTTTCATCATATCAATAACTTTTTTTTTTTCAATCATACATTCTACATCAATATACTATTCCAAAATACATTCTTGCAAAACAACGTGACTCAACCATAAATTAATTAATTATTGAATGTTAAAGATGTTTTATGGATAACAGGATAAGGATTAACTTTTTACTATACATTAAAGTGTTTGGTTTAAGTGGTTCCATCTTATTTTATTTTATTTTCAAAAAAAAAAAAAAAAAAAGATGACTTGTAACGTAGTCATGAAGAAGATGTGCACGACGACATGTACATTAAAAACTTGAAAATAGCTTAAAAGTCCGAGCATCATTGTCCAATTCACTATTTACCTAGCTGGCTTTGGCGATGAGGTGAAATTGCATCAAACATCATGTGTTGTATGGCTAGCGACAAGTCATATACATACAGGAGGGAGAATTCAGAATTGGGATTAAAAAAAAAAAAATTACTTATAAAATAAAACAATTTTAGCCTAGAAAAAATTGAAATGGGTTGGAGGATTAGATTGGACTTCTAAATCGGCCCTTGTATATATATGTCTATTGGACTATAACTCGACTACAAGGATTTAGTTTTCGTGTGCTTATAGATGTGAATTTGTATTATAAATCATAAAAATAAACTTGAACAAAATCAATTCTAAAAGCTTGTACAAAAAATTGGATGTACTAAAATCCATGGTATGAAAAAATGTTTAAATGCTTGCCTTGGAGTTTGTAAATTATAAGAATAATATTATTTATTATTAGTGGAAATGACTGTTTGTTTTTCATTTTCTCTCCATTTTTAGAAAAAATACTGCCATTGCAGGCCCCATTTTGCCGAAGTTGTTGACTTCCACCTCACATTATTCTTGAAGTTGGTGCTCCAACAGTCACAAAATTCATTTTCTACAGTTAAAAAATGGGCATCAAAAAAAGGTTTAAGTCCTTTGATTTATTATCTAGTACAGTTGTGATATCTTATAATACGGATCCACAACCACCTAACTGATAATGCATCTCTACTAATAAATTTGTCGAACTTATAGTTGTTATCCACTTTTTATCTACACATTTGTGGAGCCAATTGTTTGAATGTTAATTTAAACACTTTCAAACCAACACTAACAACAATATTACAATCCATAGATTTTAATTTTTACTTGTAGAATTTTTTTATACTGAAAGTTCTTTATGAATATCAAATGTATTTTCCTATAGAATAATGCTCCTAGCATGATGTTCAGTGACATTAAGTGAAATGCTCAATTAAATGTGAGAATGTGAAATTCAATTAATTATATCAATTATTTGTATTACTTAATGTTACCTAAATTGGTGAGTTAATAGCTTATGCTATTTCTTTCTGTTGTAAATAAATTTTGAGTCACATTTAAACATTGAGTAGGGAGCAATCAATAATGTCAAGGGCTAAGGGGAAATGGGATTCTTAAATTATAAACATATACACATAAGAGGAAATTTCACCCATTACTAATAAATAGAAACATTTTCAAATTTTACATCTCAACTTATTTTAATTTAAAAATACTGTAATTGATGCAGTAAAATGAAAAACCAACCAATCACTTTTAATCTTTAAAATTAATTAATTGAGAGGCTACCACTCCACAAAACAAGCATTGTAACAAAATCAATACAACCCAGAATCACAAAATCTTCACTCTCTCTTAATTCTCACACCTTTTCTAAGCACCGTACTTAATTTATACTAAACACTATGTTTAGATGACGAACAAACTACCTACTAATATAGCCCTTGTTTGAAACTCATTCTATTTCTCATTTTTCTTTTTCTTTCTTCATTTTAACCACACATTCTATCAATAAAATAATATTACACATAAACCAAAAAATTCTTCTTACTTTTTAACCACATATTTTTCCATCAATCACTATTCCAGAATTTATTTTTTTTTTCCAAAATGGGTGTCAAACACAAGCATAATGTGTTATTTAAGCACAATACTTAACATAAAATAAACACGATGAGTAGGAGATCATAATTGATCTCCTAAACAACATGCTTAGTTTAAGATACGCATCATGTTTAGGTGGCACACAAACTGTCTACTAATGTAGTGTGTCACCTAAGCACGATACTTAGCATAAATTAAGTACGGTGTTTAGGAGATCATTACTCTATATATGTACGTGCCAACATTCCATCCACTTCTGTCTCCACCAAATTAATATTATCCCTCAAATGAATAAAGGAAAACCCAACATATCCTAGAATGTCAGTAGAGAAGATGAAATGGTCGTTGATGATTCTTTATGATGGTATTCATTCATGTTTTATTGAGATAAATTTAGTCCAGGAATCATAGGATAGGGTATGATTTGAGCCCTTTACTTTTGCAAGTATATTATTATATGTATGTAAGGGGTGTTTGATGAATATTATTGAGAAAATAATGTATTTTAAATAGTGATACGATGGAAAATATGTGGTTAAAAAGTAAGGAAAAATTATTGATGTGATGGAAAATATTATTTTATTGAAAAATGTGTGGTTGAAAATGAGTTTTGAAAGAATGTGTGTCAAATATGGACTAAAACCCTGTTTGTTTCACATTAATTTCACAGGGAAATTTGACCCTTTTTTTCAAAAAAAAAAAAAAAAAAAAAAAAGTGGGGACTACTATCACACAAATTGGTCAAAGATTGCGACTGCAACGGTATAAATTATGCTTAGTATTGGAAACAAACCGGGGCTAAATATATTTTCATATGTTGATATGTATTACACGCTATCAATCTCATGAAAGTATAATTATTTACATCTTATTAAATATATACACATCCAGAAAGTATTATCACATGTTTCCAACATGTTGGTTACTGTGCACATATCTGTATTTTGATATGTATTACACAATTGCATTCTCAGACACGCCTGCGAAATCTCACATTTGATATGCATCATCATTAGGTTTCATTACGCATTTACACACATCACGGTGTGTATTTTACGCTACTTATGTTGACTGCTCATTTGAATTTTTCTCATATGTATGCAACATGGTTTTGGATTTTATATATCCCTCCTGAGGACGGATTCAATGTCGCCATTGCTGCTCCTATGTCTTGATTTGAATTTGAATTCCCATGAATTTAGCCTTTTCAATTATGCCATGTTTGATAGGACAAGTTTTTCATGGAAGATGGAATTTTTTTTGCCATTTTCCACTTTTTAGAGTATTTGATAGGAAACATTTTCCAGATAATTGGTTTTCCACATTTTATTGGTTTGTCACATTTTCTTGCTTTTTGAGGTAAATCAATTCTCACCACTTTGGTGGGAATTGGTTTTCTAGGCCTTTTTTTTTTTTTTTTTTTTTCAATGGAAACAAATTATATCACTTTAATAGAAAATTTTTATGAAAAATAAAGTCAAACGAACACCTAAAGATCAAAAAATTTAATAATTTTCAGGTGAAAAATTATACCAATCAAATACAATTATTTGACAATTCTTAGTAAAATAAGTCGTGGGCAATTCAATTCCATAAAATTCATTTTCTTTCCATCCAAATTCCATTCTTGCAATCAAACGGACCTTTAGTTCCATCCGAAACGATTGTGGCTTGACAATTTCAATTACATGTTGAAAAAAGGAAAGTCTTGAATACAGTATTTTTGGATTTCTTTTTCAACGTTGTAGTAATTTCAGATTTTATTATAATTAAATAGTATAAAATGAAATTTTATATATTTGTAAGGTATTTATGATTTTTCTCCCATATATAAAGTGATAATGTTTGGCATGTGTCAGATAAAAGAAGACTAATATTGAGCATTTTCTCAGTTCGTAGACTATGATATTCA
Source organism: Fraxinus excelsior (assembly GCA_019097785.1). NCBI lineage: Eukaryota > Viridiplantae > Streptophyta > Magnoliopsida > Lamiales > Oleaceae > Fraxinus > Fraxinus excelsior. The sequence continues at coordinate 17,617,620 of CM032624.1, read as the reverse complement.
TTGACTAGATCTCAAGCAGTTTGTTTAACAGTGGTTGGCTATTTGAGTCGCTCGACCCAGGACCAAAGCCATCTAGGCAATGGCCTATGGCCTCAGCGTTTAAGGGGCTTCAAGACAAAAACAAAAGGTCGTAACTATTCTGCAAAAAAAAGTAATGCCGAGAGAGGCGAATAATCTCTGATGCCTTTTGAACGGTCCTCTCACTACCATTTGTAGCCAATTGAATTAATCAGAATTCAGATTACACAACAAAGGAAAAAATTCAATTTCCTCCTCATTCATTCCAGTAGCCTCGGTTTTTATTCCTTTTCTTCCTTTGCTAAAGTTCTTTGATAGATAGATACAACTAGTTCATAGGCGGCTACCGTTGTGCAGTGTGAACCGACAACCGATTGTATCCTGGGAATCGAACACCGATTAAAACTTCTTGCACCCCGATGAGACGGCAAATTCGATTTAAGGAAACTGTGTAAACACAGGTCTTTGATTTTTATTTGATTTACTTTGATTCTCTAATTTTTCCCCAACAAACTTAAATCGAATCCTCATTTCAGGAAATTTTGAGAATCAGATTTTTTTTTTCCAATTTGTTTACTGTCTTTTTTTTCCCACATTCAATTTGTTTACTATTTACATAATTTATCTATTTAATTACATGCAGTGAGTTTATTATGTTTGAATCAGTAAGGTCGAAGAAAAAAATTTGGTTTACAATAAGTTTTCTTAGTTTCGTTGCTGTCTGCATGGTTTTATATTTTTTTTTCTCTGCATGGTTTTTAGAGATAGTGGTTTTGCATGGTTAATGTATGGTTTTGCATGTTTTTATCAACAAACATGATTTTAAATCATTGGTAATGATTATTTAAATATTTTACAATTACTAGCATGATTACTTCATAATTAAAATATAATTGCTTGCTTTTTCTTTTAATGATTGATTTTAATCATCGGTTAATGATTTTCTAATTTATGTTTAAATAATTGGTAAGTTGTTAGAGATTTGACTAAATAATTTGCTCTCATATTTCAATTCTGTAATTTTTTATTTTATTTTTCTTTTGAATTGATAATATAGATCTTGAGTCTATCTCTAGTTTACAAACTTATTATTATTCTAAACATTTTTGTTGTCGTTCTTTAAGGTTAAATAGCGTCACATGGAAATAACGATGTGAACAATGGAAGTAACACTGTTGGGACCGATGTTAACCCTGTGTAGACATCGACTGGCATTCGTCCCGTTGATGGGATTCGCAATTGGTGGCGGGATTCCTCATGTTGGAGTGAGCCTCACTTTGCCTACGACTGTGGTCTCGGCAATCCAGTTTGGCATAATACATTTGCAAGTACTTAGGGCTGCGGCCTCGGTACCTTTGTCATCGTTTCCGGCTCTATTTCCGATGAATCATGCCATTCGACTGATAAGTTTGCTAGTACTAATTTTAAGACATGGCAGAATAAAATGATTTTTTATCTTACTACTTTGGGTCTTGTACGTTTCCTAACCGAGGATGCCCCTATCGTGTCTGAAAACGACATTGATATGCATAGGCATGCGGCTTGGGATGCATGGAAAAGTGCTGATTTTTTGTGCGCAACTATGTCTTGGATGACCTACAGAATTTTCTATATCATGTGTATGTGGTAAAGAAGTCTGCTAAGGAGCTTTGGGAGTCCTTAGAAAAGAAGTACAAGACCGAGGATGTTGTGTCTAAGAAATTCTTGGTCAGTTGGTGCATGGACTTCGAAATGGTTGATTCACGTTCATTGGTGAGCCAAGTGCAAGAGTTCCAAGTGCTTTTGCAAGAAATGCATGCTGATGGTCTGATTATGTCAGAATCTCTACAGGTGGCTACTGTTATTCACAAGCTACCTCATCGATGGAAGACTCTCAAAAGCTATTTGCAGCATAAGAGGAAAGAGATGTCTTTCGAGGATTTAATTATCAAGCTGTGCATTGAGGAGGATAACAAACTGGCTGAACGTAAGTCGGAGAATTCTTACTTCGAGAAGGCTAATGTACTGGAACACGGCCAGAGTTCTGGTACCAAAAAAGGTCATTCTTTTAAAGCCAAACAGGGTAACGAAAATTGGAAAGATAAAAACCAGGCCAAGAAAGGGTCTCAAATGAAGCCTAGAAAACTCTGCAACTTCTGAAGTATTTGGTAAAGGCAAGGTGATCCTGAAGATGACATCTGGCAGAGAGCTTACTCTGACTAATATGTTGTACGTGCCAGAGATTCGTAAAAATCTAGTCTCTGGGTCTCTTCTGAGCAAGAATGATTTCCGCATGGTCTTTGAGGTGAATAAGCTAGTGATTACCAAAATATGAGTTTATGTTGGGAAAAGTTATATGACTGATGACATGTTTAAATTGAATGTAATTAATGTAACCCCAACTGTTATGAATAATGACAAAACTCCTTCTGTTTACTTGCTTGAGTCCCCTAATTTGTGGCATTGTAGATTAGGTCACGTAAATTACAATGCATTACGTAGACTAAGCAAACTAAACTACTTGCCTAGAGTTTCAAATTGATTCAAATCATAAATGTGAAACATGCGTTGAGGCTAGGCTTACTAGGTCTTCGTTTCATAGTATTGAAAGAAGTACCGAGCCATTGGGACTAGTCCATAGTGATGTGTGTGACTTGAAATTTGTCTAAACAAGAGGTGACAATAAGTACTTTATTACTTTTGTCGACGATAGTACGAGATATTGTTATGTGTACTTGTTTAAAATCAAAGACGAAACTATCGATAAATTCATTTTTTATAAGAATGAAGTTGAAAATCAACTTAGCAAGAAAATAAAAGTGTTGCGAAGTGATCGTGGTGGTGAATATGAATCGTCATTTGGTGAATTTTGTGCTAAAGATGGAATAATTCACCAAACTACTTCACCTTATTCACCTCAGCAGAACGAAATTGCTGAGCGTAAGAATCGAACGTTAAAAGAAATGATTAATGTTATGTTGATTAGTTCTAGATTACCACATAACGTGTGGGGAGAAGCTATTCTTTCTGTAAATTACATCTTGAATAAAGTGTTAAGAAAGAATATGGATAAGACTCCGTATGAACTTTGGACAAGTTGTACAACTTCGTATAAATACTTATGAGTCTTGTGAAGGTCGCGGTGCCTCCTCCTAAGAAGGTCAAAATTGGACATAAGACAGTTGATTGTGTGTTCATTGATTATGCACAAAATAGTAGTGCATATAGGTTCCTTGTACATTATTCGAATGTACCCGATATTCATCCGAACACGATTATGGAGTCTAGGAATGCACAATTCTTTGAGAGTGTATTTCCTTATAAATCTCATAAACAGTTAACTCCTATTAAACGAACTATGGAATCTTCTGCTTTTGGCAGTAGTAAAGATCCAGTTGAAGAAGGTGAAGATGAGCCTAGACGGAGTAAAAGGACCAAAACTCCTAAGACGTTTGGCCATTTTCTCACATATCTGATGAAGAATGATCCTCAAAGCTATCAAGAAGCTATATCTTCTCTAGATGGTCATCTGTGGAAAGAAGTCATCAAGAGTGAAATCGATTCTATTCTACAGAATCATACCTGGTAGATCTTCCACTTGGCTGTAAGCCTTTGGGATACAAGTGGATCTTCAAGAAGAAGAAAGCGGATGGTTCCATTGATAAATATTAAGCTCGGCTAGTAATCAAAGATTATAAGCAAAAAGAAGGCTTAGATTACTTTGATACTTATTCTCCGGTGTCAAGAATAATTTCTATCCTGATGATAATTGCTATTGCAGCCTTGCGAAATCTGGAAATACATCAGATTGATGTAAAAATAGCTTTCCTAAATGGAGATTTGAATGAAAAAATCTACATGGAGCAACCAGAGGGGTTTTCAGCTCCAGGTCAAGAAAGGAAAGTCTGTAAACTGGTTAAATCGCTTTATGGTTTAAAGCAAGCACTGAAGCAACGGCATGAGAAATTTGATGATGCTATGCTTTCTAGTGGTTTTAGAATCAATGAGTGCGATAAGTGTGTATATGTCAAGGACGCTAATGATGGATATGTCATATTGTGTATGTACGTCGACGACATGCTCATTGTCGATAGCTCTGATAAGATTATCAAAGACACTAAGAATATGTTAAACTCAAAGTTTGACATGAAAGATATATGTCTCGTGGATATCGTTTTAGGAGTAAAAATACTTGAACACCAAAAGGACTTATGTTATCTCAATCTCATTACATTGATAAGATATTAGACAAGTTCAACAAGTCAGAAACCACTGTGGCCCGGACTCCAGTAGGGATGGCAAAAAAACCCGCCCCGCCCCGCCCCGACGGGTTGGCGGGGCGGGGATTGCCGTCCCGCCTCGGGTCGCGGGGCGAGGGTGCCCCGCCCCGTCTCGCCCCGTTTAGTTAAAAAAAAAATTTGAACGTTGTTTATTTAATTTTGGACATTGTTTGTTTTCATTGTTTGGTTTGGATATTGATGTAATTATTTTAAATATTATTTGCTTTGGATTATAAAATTTTGAATTGTTTTTACTTGGAAATTTTTGGTTTAAAAAAAAAAAAACTAAATGGGGCATTAAACGGGGCAAAAATCCGCCCCGCCCCGCCCCGTCAAAGGCCGGGTGGGGCGCGGGGCGGGGTGGGGATTGGCGAGGCGAGGGTGCCCAGCCCCTAACCCGCCCCGTTGCCATCACTAGACTCCAGTGGATTTGAGTCTCCACTTATCCAAGAACACTGGTGATGGTGTGTCACAGTTAGAATATTCTCGGATAATTGGAAGTTTAATGTATTTAATGACTTGTACGAGACCGGATATAACATACTCAGTTAGCAGATCGCTACACAAATAACCCGGGTGCTATCCACTGGAAAGCTATTTTCAGGGTGTTATATTATTTAAGGTACACTTGTGATTTTGGACTGCATTATTATAGATACTCTGTAGTAATCGAAGGGTATGCTGATTCAAATTGGATATCAGATATGTCATATTCAAAATCTACTAGTGGATATGTCTTCACTCTTGGTGGTGCAGCTGTCTCTTGAAAATCGTCCAAACAAACTTGCATCGCAAGATCTACAATGTAGTCAGAATTCATTGATTTGGACAAAGCGACTGAAAAAGCAAAGTGGCTTTGTTAGTTTGTTGAGGATATTCTAAAATGGTCAAAGCCTGTAGCAATCGAGAATTTTAAATAATATAAAATTATTTTTCTTAAAAAACGTGTCACTAAGTTTTAACCCCAAACGTTAAAATGAAAGCATATTCATCTAGCCGTTGTAAAACAAATTTAAATATATTTCAAATCGAGTCCAATCTCGAATAATTTTAAAGTATCAAATTCCTTATTATTTTTGTTTAAATCCAAATTTTAATAATTTTAAGTACTATATTTTATTATTATTTAAAGTCCAATTATGTTAGTCGAAACCTCGATTATTTTAGTCCAATTCACTTAAACCCAATTAAGGAATTTCTTGTAGCCCAAGTTCTTGGCCCACTTAACACCTAGGTTTTTGTGCCCTAATAATTACTATTTATAGAACTCTCATTTCCTCCCTCTCCTCACACTCACGCAGCCAGCCAAATTTGGTAAGAAGATTCTCCAAAAAAAATTTCCTCAATCCATTTATAGTGAATTCACTATGTTCTAGCATCAACAAGAGACTCACGAGCTGCAAAACCATCACCAATTGCAGCTTGCTGCAATCGAGTTCCACCATTTCACCACTCATTTTCGAATCACACCACACAAGCTACAAATGACTAACTGCAATTCATCACCAAATTTCACACTGCAAATCCCAACCTCAACCCAATCCACCATTACCACCCAAGCTGCTGCATACACGAGCTGCAGTCGAACGCACACGAGCTGCAACCAAACACCCAACCAGGCACAAAAGCCACTCAGCCACCCAACTTCGAACCACCAACCACTGACTACAACCCACACGACAACCACCATTTTCACCCCAAAAATCGATACCCTATCAGCTACAAAGCCACCATGCCACCACCACCATATCTCCAAACCCGAAAACCACCGCACACACCACCCAACCAACCGCCACCATTTCACCCCCAAATCAACTCCAAACAACCACAAAATCAAGAAAATGACATTACCCATAAACTTACCTCCTCCCCGACCTTTTCCAATTCGATTGCCACCAAGAAACTCAAAAACCCGAACCTCCAAAGCCACGGTTAACCTTCGACCTGTTCACCAAAACTTTCCCCATTCGCCTCCGCATACTCACCGGCGCCACCACGCGACGGTGGCGCTGGCACCGCTTCAGTCGGTGGTAGAAATCTGAGGAAGGGGTTGAGCCCTTCCCTCCCCCCATCTCCCCGTCGTTGTTCTCTCTCTCTCTCTCTCTCTCTCTCTCTCTCATTTACAGAGAGAGAGAGAGAGAGAGAGAGTGAAATGATAGATATTTTGTTATTTTAATTTTTAGAAATTACCCTTTAGACCAAATTTTAAAAGTTATCATTTCAGTCCCTAAAGTTTTAGTTATAAGTTAGGCAGTCCCTAGAGTCCCTTTTTCCCCACAGTTAGCCACTGATTTCAAAAAAGTCTATTTCAGTCTTTAAACTTTTCAAATTCCAGTTTTAATAAATTTTCAATTAAGCCCCTAAACTTTATTTTATCATTTTAAAACTTTAAAATTTCGAAATACTAATTCGATACTTATTTCCTATTTTGGCTAGACGAAACGTACGGACGATTAAGAGCTTGAGGTTACTTCCCACTCACTTTTTATGTAACTCGAGATAGATTGAAGTAGACTCGTCCTCATTAATTAGTTTAAATTATAATTGCATATATTATGTGACTTTACGTGATTTCTATACTTTAATGCATAAAATGAGAAATGATGTTGTTATGTTTGTCATAACTTATATGCTTTAATACATGAGAAGAGATGAGAATATATCTTATGAGATAAGATAATGTTATGCATAACTTATGTGCTTAAATGCATGAGACGAGATTACTCACACCCCATGATTTTAAAGAGCATATGATTTATTTTAAGAAAATGAGCCTATGATGATGATGATGTCACGGTATATATTGCATAATTATGTGTTGAATTATTCTGTAAATTAATTATCGGCTATGAGCCTACTGAGTATTTTATCGAAATACTCATTCCGTTATTTTAACAACATTGGCAGATTTCATAGACGGCCGAGTTTGATGGGCAGTGGTGGCACGATTTAATAGATGAAGTTATTTAAATTTTGAAATTTACGCATTTTGAATATTATTAACATATTTTGTTATTTCAGTTATTTCGAACTTGAGTTTTAGAGTTTAAACAATTATCCTAAGTTAATCAAATGAATTTCGTGCCGATAAGGTTTAGAATTATAAATGTGATATTTAAAATTTAGTTATTTCCGCAAATCTTTCTATTAAATTCTAGACAAATGAGTAGGACGTGGCAATCCGGGTTCACGGAATCGGGGCGTTACAAAGCTTGTGCCTGCAATTTGTGTTTATTGCAATAATCAATCAGCAATTGGCAGGACACAGAGCAATATGTATAATGGTAAGTCTCGACATATTCGAAGACGACATAATACCATTCGACAACTACTCTCACAGGGTATTATCACTTTGGACTACATGAAGTCAAATGATAATATTGTGAATCTGCTAACCAAAAGGTTAACTCGAGAGCTAGTTGAAAAAGCATCGAGTGGAATGAGCTTGCAGCATATGACGTTGAAAGATATCATGTTGGAAATCCAACCTAGCTGAATGGAGATCCCTGGATCTAGGTTTAAAGGGACAACTAAACCATGTATATCTGTGTAAATCACTAATAAGGTTCTCCTTCTGCTCATTCTTATGGTGCTCACAGTGATTGGAAGATGTAGTTAAGCTATGTTTTTAATGACCCTTAAGCGTTGTTGTAAAAAACTGAGTTAAGAGGTCACCTATGTGAGTGTGAAGTGGGACCGCTTCTATAAAGATTGGGAATGCTACATCCTTGAACAAACACTTGCAGAACCAGACGATGTGTTCATGGCCAAAACAAACACAACATTGAGAACTATGATGTGTCTAGAATGGTCCTGTGTGAAGTCTATTGTCTTGGTTTACACAAATGGCGAAACAGTTCAAGTTATCAGATCCACTGGTTTGTTAGTAATACTCGATAGATATTCACAAGGAAATGTTCAAAATTAAATGCTACCTATCCTATGTAGGATTGATTCAATTTACTCTCTCTCCTTCTTTCTTGAGTCTCTGGTTTTCACAAATTTTCATTCATGTGGGGGATTATTGGAAACTATTTCATCAGTTTCTTTTGGTTGAATGAAAATCAGAAACCATTTCACCCGTTTCACATTTTGGTTCAGTTTCAAGTTGTGGTTGAATGTAAATTAAATCTCATTCTTCATTACCAGTTTTAATTTAAGATGTTTCATTTGTTACTAAATGGAAATTAATGCTATGGTTAAACGGAAATTAAAGTAGCTCACCTATATAAAGCCAACCTCATTCTCGGTTAACAACACAGTGAACACAGCAAACACAACAAAGGAAAAAATTCAGTTCTCCCCTCATTCATTTCCAGCAGGCTCGGTTTTTATTCCTTTTCTTCCTTTGCTAAAGTTCTTTGAGAGATAAACACAGCTAGTTCGTAGGCGGCTAACGTTGTGCAGCGTGACTCGACAACCGATTATATCCTGAGAATCGAACACCGACCAAAACCTCTTGCACCCCGGTGAGACAGCGAATTCGATTTAAGAAAACCGTGTAAACACAAACCGTCGGTTTTGATTTGATTTACTCTGATTCTCTAATTTTTCCCCAACGAAAACAAGAGCATGGAGTGTGCATTCATGAAGACTGGATTTTTATAGCCAATTTTAGAGAGTTACACATATTTTAAATGAATGGTACACGGTTGGAGCTGTGGAGCAGCCCTGAATCTCGACTGTGGGCAGTTACACTAAAACGTGATATATGGATAATTTTGCCTGAAAAGTTAAATTTCTAGATAATTTATTTATTTAAATGATTCACCTTTTTTTTTTTTTGCAAAGTAAATGATTCACCTTTAACCACGAATTAAAATACATTATTTTTTCCAATAAAGGCTTAATGCATTTACAAGTTTTTTCTCAAGTGCGTGCACAGAGAAGTTCTGTCTTTGATGACATGTTCAACTGATAATTTCTAAAAGTTTGATTTGTTAGAATATAATATATTAATTTACATAGTTTTCTTAACCTTAGAAGTTAGAACTATTTCTAGTAGCTCTCAAGTTTTCATCAAGTAAGAAGAGTAGAGGTATAAAGTTCGTATATATTCACACGCACTCAAGTTCTTGAAGGATTAGTTATGATTTCTATCAAAAAAAATATGTTGAAAATTTTGATTTGATTTAGATCGCTAATTTTTCATATCAAAATGTGAGAATGCTAAATATTGTAATAGTCTAATCCCTCGAGTTATGAGAAATGTTTTATTTTTATATTCCATCTTTTGAATTGTTCAAAATTTTCGTTTAAGTATAAATATGTTATGTTACTTAAATATTCAAGTATTGATATGCTTGTAAAAAAAGAAATTTTTTATTATAAGAACTTTCTAGTTATTAGTCGCCTAGGGTCTCAACATTCTCAGGGTCGGCTCTAAGTAAAAACATGGTGAGTCGTCTCTCGACATCAGAGGGTGAGATCGTGGAACAAAATGATAAGATTTAACACTTTTAAATAATCCATACTCTTAACACTATAGACAACCATAAGCATAGGGCGAGCATTATCTCTACTATTGTTCATTTTTATATTTTCATTGTTGTTTTTTTTACTTACAATTGTGATATAGAAATACATTTTTGGCATTTAAAGATAAATAAAGGAATCAACAAAAGTAAATTTTAGAAATACTAAAAGACTAAATATATTCCCACCACAATTTTTAATAACCAAACTACAATTTAATTGTATAAAATGTTCATAATTTTTACATATTATCATATTTATGTCTCAAACATCTTTTATTACATTCTTATTCTTAAAGTAATATAAATTGTTCTTGATTATAGTTTCTCTCCAAATTTTTCTTTAACGTAAAGTAAAAAGACTCATTTTCTTATTGTATTTTTCAATAAGCAAAAATAAAAAATATATATACTACAAAAATGAGGCTAAATATTTGGCCCTAATTTTTAAACACGTTAACATTATTTTTTAATGAAAATCATGATTAAAGATAAAAATTTCTAATTAATAAAATATTAAAAATAAAAATGTGATGAAAAAAAAAAGTTAAGTATATAAATATGATAATAAATAAAGGTTAATAACATTTAATGAAAATGTGGTGTATTTATATATGAAAGAAATATATATGGTATGAACATTAAACTCTATTTAATAATACATCTTTTTTTTTCAAAAAATGGGGTTCAAACAAGGGCTAATGTTATATAACATTACCATTCTTAAAACATCAATTAAGGTCGTGAAATTAAATGATAAACAGTCGGGCTGGATGTACAGAAGGGAAGCCCACAGAATTTCAATAGATTCACACACATATATGGGTCCTGCACATTTTTTAAATTTTAAATACATGGTGGGTCCCACGCATTTGTATGATTTCTGGCCAAATTCTAGTGGACTTCTTCTATACATGGGGGAAAAAGCGTCGTGAAATTAAATGATAAACAGTTGGGCTGGATGTACAGAAGGGAAGCCCATAGAATTTCAATAGATTCACACACAAATATGGGTCCTGCACTTTTTTAAATTTTAAATACATGGTCGGTCCCACGCATTTGTATGTTTTATGGCCAAATTCTAGTGGACTTCTATACATGGGGGAAAAAGCGTCGTGAAATTAAATGATAAATAGTTGGGCTGGATGTACAGAAGGGAAGCCCACAAAATTTGAATAGATTCACACACATATATGAGTCCTGCACATTTTATAAATTTTAAATACATGATGGGTCCCACGCATTTGTATGTTTTCTGGCCAAATTCTAGTGGACTTCTTCTATACATGGGGGAAAAAGCCAAATGATAAATTGAATTAAATGGATCGTGTGTCCTTATATTGTTGCTTAACACTTGTCTGAGTGACAATATATATCTAACAAGATTTGTTCAATAAATTAAAAATGGATCGTGTGTCCTTACATTGTTGCTTAACACTTGTCTCAGTGACAATATATACCTAATCAAGAACTGACGGGTTTGGTGCTCAATTTTAAACTAAGAGTCGAAGAATCGAATATAAATCGAATCTCCATAATTTTTTTTTATCTTAAATAAGTCAAATTATTTTATTTTGTTTTTTTAAAATAAATTTGCTAACTAATTAATTTTGTCCAAACCAATATGATTTTACTATTTCTAATTTCCAGCTAAGCCCATGACCTAAATTTTATCCAAATCTCTTATTCTACTGTAGTGTCGTTTCTGCCGTTTTATTATTATGAACTCGTCATCTTGCTCTTTCAATGATTTTATAAGTTAAATCTATGAAAAACTCAATAAAGAAAGGTGCAAAAGATATCACGAGACTAGACTACGTTATTTTAGAAAAGTTAAGATTGAATATATCATAGTTGAATTTAATGTAGTGTTGTTGTAATATATAAAAAAGTTAATTATACTAAATCCGGGAAGCGAATGGAACTGAACCGAATCGAATCGAATCGAACCCAAATTGTTCCATAATTAAATTTGGGTCCAACGATTTCATTTACTAAATACCCCGAAAATTCAGGTTAGAGAACCGAACCAAATTGAACCATGCCCCTCTACACACACACACAAAAGATAAATGGGCGTGAGGTATTGGGTCAAGCCCAAGCCCGAGCTAATATCAGTTTCTTATTTGAATTGACCCAATCGAATTAATCAATTGATGCCGAGTTGTCCAACCCCGTGCTACCATGAGAATGCCACATAATTAATATGGATGACATAGCCAATTTTAGTGAGTTACACAGATTTTAAATTAACCGTACATAGCTGGAGCAGCCTTAAATCTCGACTTTGGGCAACTATAATATCGTACATGATATATGAATAATTTTGTCTGAAAAGTTAAGTTTGTAGATAATTTATTTATTTTAAATGATGCACCTTTAACCACAAATTATATTATATTATTATTTCTAGTAAATGCTTAATACATTTACAAGTTTTTTCTCAATCGCGTGCACTTTGAAGTTCTGTAGTTGATGACATGTTCAATTGCTAAGGTTTAAAAGTTTGAATTGTTAGAATATAATATATTAATTTACTTAAATTTTCTTCACGTTCGAAGTTGGAACTATTTCTAGTGGCTTAAGTTTTAAATTGATCAAGTAAGAAAAGTAGAGGTATGAAGTTCATATATATTTGTCACGCGTTTTTTATACCGTGATCAATTAAACCACTTGTACTAACTATTTCATCTATAAAAATGTCAGAATACTCATATGGGGTAGGTCCCATGTGAATGAAATATTATTATAAAAAATGGGGTCCACCCCCATGTGCGTGTTCTATCATTTTACAGATTTTTTTCTGTACCGGTAGCATTGTTCTACCGTGAGTTATGTTGCAAGCGTACGGTGTCAAGTTTTGTATTATTAGTGATAGAATCAAAATGTCGAACCCATATGGATTGTAATTTATTTCATACTAAGTACTATAATTATTTCAATTTTTACTTTATCTAGAAAAATCAAATCTCAAGTCAATATTTTTATACTAAAATAATGTGGATGTGTGACAATTTAAATGAAATAAGGCAAATGATAGGAGAGTTATCGTTGTAAGAAGCCTATGGATTGATTTCACATCACTATCAATAATGTTTTTCAACTTTTATAGTTACTTCTATTAATTTTTTCTAAATTTATAGGCTAGAACCTTAGGTTAATTATATTCCCTTTCTCGAGTGTCGAATAGAACTTATTTCTATATTTTAATTTCAATATCTCTATTCCGAATTAACATTATATGCGTCGGGTTCTTAAATGTGACAAGTCTCTAAGATTTTATATTTTCTCTCGAAATCTACAAAACCTAGGCATATTATTCTTGGATCACACCTAAATTTTCCTCTATTGAGTACCTGAATTTAAGGCATCAAATTATTCAATTATTGATCGAGTAATTGAAAGCATTGCGCAAGAATCAACACATGTAAATTAATGGAAAAATCAAACAAATTAATTATATTAGAATCCAAACATATTTCAAGTTTAGTTACATCAAACCCTATATAGTAAAATTAGTTTATGAATACAAGAAACGACATACTAAAGTCTGAAATAAAGAACATGGAAAAGAAAAGAATAAGCAAAATTTTTTTGCCGCTTGAAATCTTCTCCAATTTGTTGTTGTTTTTGCTCTCAATGAGCCCTCTTTTTCCTTGCCTCCTAAGTCGTCTCCTCCCTCTAATTTAGGTCTTCAAGTTTGTATGTATAATCTCTTAAGGTATCAAGACGGATTGAAGTTGGACCAGTGAAAAGATTTACAAAAATCACGTTTTCTTGATACCTAGGTGGCAGCGCAGTGGCGCCCAGGACGGGTGCCGCAGCGCCACGAAGTCTCGCGCTAGCAATTCTGTTGATTTTATGGGCTGGGCGCTGTAGCACCTAGCTCTTTGTCATATTTTGGGGCCTTTTGGGCTCCTAGGTGCCCAAGCCCAGCTCTCTATCGTATTTTGGGGCCTTGCGCAACTTTCTTACGTTATTTATTTGTCTCCGTTTTCGAATCTTTTCCACTTTAATTTTCTTCTTCTTTCGCCTCCTCTTCAAATACATTTCTATCATTAACACGTGGCTCCATCCCAAGCTCCAATATACACCATTTTCTTCAATTTACCTAAACTACAACACAACATGCACAAACACATCAAAATGCTCAAAAGTGCTCAAGAGCAAGCTGAAAACTATATTTTGAAGGTATTACTTCAATGAGTGATTTACACTCATCAATTTTCACACACAAAACTTAAGGCCTTGATGGATTAGCTATGGTTTTTATTAGAAAAAATATGTTGAAAAAAATTGATTTAAATAGTTTGATCACTCATTTTTCATATCAAAATCTAGTCTAATCTCCCGAATTGAGAGAAATGCTTTATTTTGAGATTCTATCTTTTGAATTATACAAAGTTTTAATTATAAATATGTTATTTAAATATTCAAATATTGCTATGCTAGTTAAAAAGTTTACGTTTGAGGGTCTCATAATTATTAATATCTAAGGCATCAACTTTCTTAGGGCTGACACTGAGTGACAAATGACAATATCAAGAGTCGGCTCACGACAATAAACGGTGAGCTCGTGGAGCGAAATAATAAGATTCGACACTTTTTAAATAATATATTTGGATTAATATATCCATATTGTTAACAATATAGACAACTATAAGCATAGGGTGAGCATTATCCCTCTACGAGTATTGTTCATTTTTCTATTTTCATTGTTGTTTTTACTTATGCACTCTAATATATTGAACAAATCTAGTTAGATCCACATTGTCACTCATGAGTGTTACGGGTGTTACTCAATGTAAGGACATGAGATCCATTCATTTCAACTCATTGTTTAATGCCACCACCTTAATTGACATTTTAAGAATCAATTATTCTACTTTTACACATTTTTGTACAAATAGGTTGACAAATGAATTCGTGCCTTGATTTGAATTTCATATGCATACCACGCATGCATTTGTCAACTTACATGTACACAAATTCTGTACATGTAGCATAATTCTTTAAAAATAATAATGTTATATAACATTCTAAAATTCAAATCAAGGGGCCTAGAATTTTTTTTATATTTAATTGAATTTATCGTTTAATAATACATAGATATCATATTGACGAGTGTTTAATATCAATGGTACTACATACCATTATTCTTATTTAATGGACATCAAGGTTACACCAAACGAGCTATGAATTTTCAATATATTGTAATCGTGTTACCTACCTACCATTTGTTTTACTAATATCCTAATTGAACATTAAATAACCACTTGAAATTCAAGTGATGTCGATGTCGTAATGAGTCGAAAGTTTTATAAGATATTGAAATTTTTTTTCTCAAATCCGATTTTAAATGAAAGTTGAACTCACCCTTTGAATTGTTTTGGAACAAGCGAAATATCTCGACATTTTTTTTTATCGTTTCGATCTGTCATCATGTGAATGTCGTCACGTAACCATTTAACATTCAAATAATCATTCCCCAATAAGCTGAGGCTTGAGTTGCACAACATTAAAAGGTTGGTGTCCATGTTGAAATTTCCATTTAGTCTGAATTTTCGTATTATTATTTAATAATTCAGTAGATACACCTGTTGGGAACCAATCTTTAAGCAAAAAACTATCAATTTTCATGAACGCTGTTTTTTTCTGGATTAAAGAATGGGGAAACGCGAGAATACTTCGATAGTTAATTAGCCAAAAATTTGTCACCAGATATTTCACAGGTGACCATTTAAGCATCTTATTTCTCAGTGACCAAAACGTAA
This sequence comes from Fraxinus excelsior, assembly GCA_019097785.1. Lineage (NCBI taxonomy): Eukaryota > Viridiplantae > Streptophyta > Magnoliopsida > Lamiales > Oleaceae > Fraxinus > Fraxinus excelsior. Next base: position 17,602,095 of record CM032624.1, on the reverse strand, counting down.
ACAAAATGCAGGGCTCGTCGATTCTCTGTTGTTCTTCAAGCTGGCTCTCACTCTCAGCTCCTAATAGATTTACACTTCTCTCAAGAAGACAGCACGTTAATTCTAATACTATTTCTTCATTTCCCAGTAAATTGGTGTCGACTTCTTTGCATATATACCAATCTACGCACTCTGCTCTTCACTCTACTGGTAATAATTTTATCTCCAAATTATCGCCTTTTCGTCAAATATTTTTTTTTTTTTTTTTTGGTTATTTTTCTATGGGCATGTTTGATTTTATACATTCTCAAATGGGTGGGTGTTAAAATTTTGTTTAGCTTGCTGATTGAAGAAAGGGAATTCTTGGTAATCAGGCGTAGTAAGGAGTTTGTGTGAATTAGCTATGCTGTTTTTACAGTTTCCAGCCCTTTTGCAGGTGTTAAAAAGTGCAATAGGATTGTCAGTCTTTTTACTTCAAATATATTTGTTGTTCTTTAGGGGCTCCTTATCGAGATTCAATTATTTGAAATCATATTATATGGATATTTATTCTTAACTTTTTTTTTTTTTGGCATTGGTAATATCTGCATTGCTATTTGGTAAGTCCATTATTTGTATAACCTGTCTGTTCCTTCACTATAAAAGTTGTTCTTTATAAGTTGTAAGGAATGGAGATGTTTCCAAAAGGATTATAATCAGAATAGATTCTCTGGAAAATCAATTCAGAGTCCTTCTTCATGTGAATTTTTTTAACTATGTTTAATTTACACCATGAAGCTGATATTTGTGTTTTCATTTGTTGATTCCAAATCCAGCTACTGAAGAGATTGTTGAAACCAGTTCTTCTGATTCAGAATTTGTGGAAGTTGGTTACATTTCTAGTGTTCACGGGCTTCGAGGAGAGGTTCGTGTGAAGCCTATCACTGATTTTCCCGATCTACGCTTTTCCAAGGTAGAAAAACAACAGAGAAGTCATTAAATTGTTTATTAAATGTTTGTGGTTCATGATGTCTAAAGGGAGGTTATTATTCTTTCTAGCGAGGAAGACGATGGTTGAGGCAGCAAGTTTCAGGAAATGAGTCCCTTCAAGAAATTGAACTGGTGGAGGGCCGTGGACACCCGGGACAAAGTTGGATATTAAAATTCAACGAAATTGACACAGTGGAACAGGTGGCTTAACGAAGTGATTTAAAGCCTAGAGTACAATTTTAAGGGTAGATTCAAGCATGATAATACTTTATTTTATTTATTAATTCAGGCACAGAAACTCGTAGGGTCAACTATGTTGGTAACAAAAGACGATAGACCTGTGTTAGAGGAAGGAGAGTTCTACACACATGACCTTATTGGAATGACAGTTGTTCTTAAGGTTCGTGGTTTCCAAATGTCTTTGTTGTGCTAATAGGGCTAATTACTTTGAAAGAAAAATATATCATTTTTTTTATATTTCTGTTTAGAAATCCATCCATCATATGGCAAATGGAAAGAATTTCACAGAAAAATTTATTGGATTCTAAAGAAATTATGAAATAAATGCATATTTAATCCTTGGTTTGATAATGACAGTTGATTCAAATAACGGGAAATCTTCTTTCGAGGTTATGCATTATTTGTCAAGGAGCTTGAATAAGATTTCGAAAATTGTCGAAGATTGAATAAGATTTCGAAGATCGTCGAAGATTACGATTATATTATTATAATTATATTAGATATATATAGATTTTTTTTACCATTAATTAATATTGTAATTGATTGCTTCCATATTTAGCTGTTATTTTAGTCCTATTTAATGGAAGAACCTCTCACAAAGAGGGGTATCGAATCTTTTATTGATTATATTTGACATAGTATCAGAGCCAGCTCCTTAGAATTTTCTCTTATTTTCTAGGTTAGGTTTTCTTAAGGTGGGAGGAGCTTTTTTGCTCCTCCCGTCTGGTTTTTTTAGATCAATTGTTTCTTTTTTCTGTTCATGTTCCTTTTAACGTATTGAGAAAGTAATTCAAAATCAGCCCTTTTTTTATCCTGAAAATTTACCCAAAAAAAAAAAAAAAATCCTTCTTTGAGTTTTTTGGTGTAGGTTGTTTTGTAGGATTTCTACCACTTGCAGTATCTGGAGTTTTGGTCGGTGTTTTGACGTTAGAGTTTTTGTTGGAACACGAATTATGTGTTCGATTAAGTTCTCCCGACAGATAGAGCTCACTGTGTATGTCAGCACATTTCGTGAATTTCTTTTGGAAATTCTTCTTGTGGAGTGTGAGTTCTCGTAGTATTTTTGGAGTGTTCTCGTAGTATCTCGTAATATCTTTGGAGTGTTCTTGGAGTGGTTTTGGAGTAGTTCTTTATTGATTTTGCATTATTTGTTGTTCTTGGTCTCTCGTCGTCACTAATTTTCGTAGTTGGTTGCTTTGATTTGAACTTCTTCTTAGTAGGCACAAATATTGTCACCGTCGTCAGTTCATGATTGCAAATTGATACTTTTACTAGCATCAATTTGAAGGGGATGTCAAGACGCTTGAATAAGATTTCGAAGATCGTCGAAGATTGAATAAGATTCCGAAAATCGTCGACGATTACGATTATATTATTATAATTGTATTAGATATAGATAGATTGTTTTTACCATTAATTAATATTGTAATTGATTGCTTCCATATGTAGTTATTTTAGTCCTATTTAATGAAAGAACCCCTCACAAAGAGGGGCATCGAATCTTTTATTGAGTATATTTGACATTGTTACCAATACAACGAATTTTAGTATCATTATCATTACGATCATATCATGTTATTTCTTTTGATTAAGGTTCAGTTACCTTCTCCTTTTCATAACATTAGATATTTCTCAACTGTCTTAGGAAACTTGTGAACCAGTGGGTACCGTTATCGAAGTTTTTAACAGTGGAGCAAGCGATCTTCTACGTGTTAGGCTTCATTCTATGAATAATATACCTAACCAAACTGGAAAGTCAAAACTTGAGGCAGGTGCCTCTGGTCCTTTGGTGTGGGTACCATTTGTCGAACCAATTGTTCCAAATGTTGATATGGAGAAAAGAGAAATGTTGATTACTCCTCCTAAGGGTCTTCTAGAGTTAAATATTCGCCATGATGAGAGGTCCAAGAAAGAAAGACGTGAGCTGGTAAGGCATACTCTAGTATTGTATTATTTGTTGGTTAAAAATCTGAATAGTCCACAAACTTTACACCGTGTGCAAAAAACATCCTCAAATTTCAAAATAGACTTCGTTAGTCCCTTTAAAGTTAAGGGACTAACGAAGTCCAGTTAAAGTTTTGAGGATATTTTTGGCACATGGTGTAACGTTTTGGGACCATTTAGGTTTTCTATGTGCTATTTTCTTATATTAGTGCTTAACTTCTTATAGTTTGCTGTTTAACATGTTTCGTCAAATCTATTTATTTATACATAATTTTGTTATTCATGATCTGTAAATTTAGCATGCTTCTGAAAATATCTGTTTTCCACTATAGGAATGGAAAGAAAGAAAAAAGTTCCAAAGACGCCTCATAGCAGCCAAAAAGAAACTGTGTGAGATGGAACAGCAACATGTATTTCATGGGTTTAGATATGGAGAGAAAGATCAGAGGAACTTGCTTGCAAATCAGATAGTAACTGTAAATTCAAAGTTGCTTCGACAGGCTATGCAAAATATTGGGACCCCCTCTACAAGGTAAACTTCCTTGTCTGTTATTTATAAGTATGAAACATGCATCAACTTTAATGTGTTTATATAGGATTGTCAGATATATTCATTAATTCATGTCAATGAGATTGAGAAGATTTTGTGATTTGATTTAATGATTTATTACCATAATTACAATGTACCAAAATTACAACATACCATATACATCTGTAATATTTTTCTATATAATGGAAGGATCCCAAACGGAGAAAGGCATTCAGCCAAACTTTGTCGTAGTATCAGAGCCATGCCTATAGGAAATTGCTGAAATTTCCACTGTTAAGGTCGACTCTTTGTGCGTAATCGCCATACGGATTGTGTGTTGGAGTGGGTTATCTTTTCCGGCGGGTCTCTGTCCTTTCCATGTGACTGCAATTTCCAATTCTGGGTAACTAGAGAGACTCTCCAGCATCTTTCTATGCGTAATCGCCTTGTGGGTTGTGTTGGAGTGGGTTGTCTTTTCCGGTGTCTCTCTGTTCTTTCCGTGTGGGTTGTGTGTTGGAGTGGGCCGGCAATTTCTTACAATATTTCTTAGGTCTTGAGGTACTTTCAAGTCTAGCTGGAATTTATCTACATCAACACAAATATTTGGAGGAGTTGATTACTTTAGCTGGACTTCGGGATGGTCCCTCGGTTGATACTCCTTTAGAGGCGAATGTGAAGTACCGTAAGGAGGGTGATCTTTTTCCTGATCACCAGGGCCAGACCTGAGGAGAGGCCTCCGGCTCAGGAGTTGTTTTTTGTTTTTAAATATAACCTAGAAGGCTAAAATTTCCCGTCCTTCAGCTCCACTTCCATGACTCCTGAGTTCCCTCCCTCCACTGCTCCACAGTAACGACGCTGACTCCAGACTCCAATCTAGAGAGAGACCAGACGGCAGAGGGCGACGCCTTCAGCCCTTCACGCCAGACGGAAGAACTAGAAGCTGTAGCCGTGCATGCGCCCGTCCGACCGTGACTCCGCCTGTCCGCCGTACAGTCACAGTGATTTCTTCTCCTCGTTTAACCTTGAATTTGATCGAATCATTTGAATCTTCCATAGCTTTAATTTTAAGCAGCCGTTGGCATTCTAGTTGGTTGGTGTTTGATTATTATGTGATTGGGATGCTTTTGATGATTTACCTATAAATTGGTGATTTGGAATTTGGGTTCCTAATTTTGACGATATAAAAATAATTTCTAAATTGTATCTATGCATAATTTAATGTAAACATATACTTACATTGTCTTTACTTTCATCTTAATTTCTTTTGGGTTCTCAAATTTTTACCAAAATTACTTGTGATTACGTTGTATCTAAACCTAGGTTTCAAATTTTAGGAGTTGGATAGTTTAAAGTTAGGGCAATGTGATGAGAGATCTCGCAAATGGCCTTTGATGCCTTCACCACCAGCTGAGTTTTTCATTTGGCCTCACCAGTCGTATTAACACCTGATTTACTCTTCATGTTCAACTTATGTTAACTGGTAGCTGTCATTTGTTGTATTCGTCTTAAACTGACTTTTCGTCTGGATATAAGGTTTAGGATTAGTTTAATGATAGGTTAGGAGATGTGGTTCGCATATATGAATACACAGAAGTTTTTGGTAGGTATAATATGGAATGATTTAAGCTTCTCTCTAAAAGCTATTTTTTATTTAGATGTATGCTGAATTTTACAGGGAAGCTCTTGTGATGGAAAAATTTTCAACAGGTTTTCCATTTTAAGGAGTTATCCCTGTAATCAAGCATTTTAATTTATTTTTATTTGTTGCTTTATTGTTAAATTTAAGTTAACAAACTTAGTTCTGTAAGACTCTTTTAGAAGAAAAAGTGGATTGTCTGCTATGGTTTAGGGGCCCAAATTTTGAAATTCACCCCAGGCCCCGCGAAACACAGGTACGACCCTGTTGATCTCTCCTTATAGTTAGTGTATAATTTGAATAATCTCATTATTACACGACCCAATATATCTTTTGCCGTGCAACGGGTCTGTCAGTTTATGCATGCTTCACGACATCTTCATCTGACTGCGGTTTGTCGCATTATACGATACTTATTAGGTTCACCCGATAGGGGTCTTTTTTTCCCCGTAAATTCTTCTCTTGAGTTGGTAGGATATAGTGATTTGGATTGGGTAGGATGCGTAGATAATCGTCGCTTGATTACAGGTTGGTGCATGTTTCTTGGGAGTGCACTAATTTCCTGACGCAGCAAGAACTAGGATTGTATCTCTAAATCTTCCACTGAATCTAAGTATCGTGCTATGTCTTCTGCCTGTTCTGAGATTGTTTGGCTACGGGGCCTTCTATCGGAGCTTGATTGTCCTCAACTTAGGCCTACTTCACTTTATGCTGATAATACTAGTGTCATTCAAATTGCTGCTAATCCTGTGTTTCATGAGCGCACTAAACACATTGCTGTGGATTGTCACTCTATCAGTGAGGCTTATGATGGTCAAGTCACTTCTCTTCTACATATCACCACTGATATTCAGATCGCTGATGTGTTTACTAAGGCAATGACGGGATAGCGTCATCGGTTCCTTGTCGGTAAATTAATGCTTCTCGATTGCCCAACATTAATTTGAGGGGGGATGTCAATGAGATTGAGAAGATTTCGTGATTTGATTTAATGATTTATTACCATAATTACAATATACCAAAATTACAACATACCATGTACATATGTAATATTTTTCTATATAATGGAAGGATCCCAACACGGGGAAAGGCATTCAGCCAAACTTTGTCAACTCAGTCCTTTCAAAATAAAGGTAGGAAACAATTACATGCTAAACACGACATTTGTTGTTCTCATTCTTTTATGAACTGGCCATTAGTGGGCTATACTGCTTTGAAGACTAGCAGATTCATCACTTCAGTTAGAGACTGTTAGGCGTCTGTGCCTCTTGATTGTGAAGTAGATTGTGTATCCTGTCTACATGATTACGTGATCGCAGTGGCAATTATCTTAAAAACACTTTTGTGCATGTGTAATCTTGAAGTGATAAGACTTTATATCACATGGATCTGTCATGAAAGAAAAAATTTAATGTGATATTGTTCATTGATCTTACTATTGTTTTAATGTAAACTGTTATCTAAATGAAAACATTTCTAATATAAATTGTTTTTAGTGATAAAATTTTTCGATTTATTTCTATTGTTTGGTTTGAGGTAATAGAATATTTTCCAGCGGACAGTTTATTGGAGGAGCAGCCAGTGGGAACAGTGCGTGGAGGCATTCAATGTTGTAGTGGTGCACATAAGAGTTATAGTGGTGTTTTTGTGAAATGACCTACATAATCAAGATTTAGTCATTCCTTAGATGTCCTAAGTCAAATGTTTTATAAAAAAATTAGGTTGTCCAAATGTCATAAATATGCTATCTCTTCTGGAAAATATTTTACCTTTAGGGTCTGTTTGATAGGTAAAGGTGGAAAAGAATTTCAATTCCTTATTAGTTGGAAAATAAAAACTCATCACACATAGGAATTCGTTTTCCATGAAAACAAAAAAAAAAAAAAATCCGGTTAAAGTGGTTTTATCTTGGAATTCGATTTCCATTTTCACGTCGGCCAAAGTGGAATTTGTTTTTCTCGGATGTGACATTTTCCATGGAATTCCATACTATCAAACGGACGCTTGTAGAAAAGGAGCCTTAAATGTAAGTTCATTTAGTCCCTGTTTGAGCCCCATTTTTGTAAGAAAATGTGTTTTGGAATAGTGATTTTTTTGGAGAATGTGTGGTTAAAAATAAGAAAAAGCTTTTGGTTTACGTTTAAAATTATTTTATGGGAGAATGTGAGGTTAAAAACGAGTTTTGAAAAAATGTGTTTTTAAAACAATGGGGCCAAACATAGGCTTATTTTGTTGCCAGCAATTTTAGTTTGTAAACGCCATAAATATGCTATTATTTCTGGAAGATATTTTGCTTTTAAACAAAAGGAGCCTTAAATGCAAGTTCATTTTTATGTTGCAATTTCTGCATCTGTTTAGTTTCGTATACACCATTTTTTCATAAATCAATAAAAATACTCTTTTGAAGAATATGAAACAGAATTTCAGTAAAAATGCATCGACTTCTCATATTCTTGACTTCTGACCAGGCAGAATGTGCTGGAGATTTTGAATACTGTACCAGTAAGAAACACACTAAAAGTATCTGCTGGAAGCATGGAGCAGTCTGACCCATATTCCAAACTGCTAAGGGTGGGTCACCACCTGACATCTCAGGGAAAGATTGCCACCGTATTAGTTTTGAAGGAAGGCATAGAGATTGAAAAGAGTTCTAATCTTAGTCCGGTTAATTCTGAGAGAGACAAGAATGCATGTCTGCTTTTAAAGACGTTTCTAGATGACGACCAGAGATTTATAAAGGTGATCTTTTGACATGCTCTTTCATCGTATGTAGTGCTCGGGGAAAAAAAATCAGAATATTAAATTCTAAAGAAAATGTTCATATTCGAAGAAATTTCTTCTTATTTTTTGATCACCTGTATTTCAACTTAAATAACTTGCATAGGAATTTTATATTTTTGTAGTAATTTTGAGGCATTATTTATTTGGACAGAGAGATTTAGTTCTACCCAAGATAGTACTGTTCCAATTGATGCTTTCTCCCTGCATGGAAGTATCAAAAGAATACTTCAGACTACAGAATTCCCATTTTTTTAGTGTTACAAAATATGATTGCATTGGTAGTCAATTGTCAGATCTGCATATAACCTGAATTATTGGGTTTCTTATTGCAGACAGAAGATAGATCATCTGTGCCTCTGATATTGGTCTGTCAAGCTCATTCAGTTGGTTCTCTGCAAGAACTATTCTCAGTACACGACTACTTTTCTTTTGATTCTGAGAAGGTTAGACGCATACTGAATCGAATTATAATCTGCTTTAATAAAATCCATTATTGAAAAATTAATATAAATCTGATGCTCTCCTGAAAACCATGTAGCTATGGTAAATGAAGCTGAAGTTGCGAAATAAAATTGTATATTCTTCTGTAAAATAAGGAATCGGATGCCTTCACCAGTTTTAGGACCCTGGCCTGGAATAGCCTGATTCTTGGATATTTAAATTTGCAGCTAGCTGCATAATTGGACAAATTATTTTGCAACTTTATATTCCTACCATTGGTGGTAAACCTAGACAGAGAGGTCGACCCAAACGATACGGAATAGAGGACGTGGCCATTTATAGTTTACCTTTGGATATGACTATTCATGGAATGGAACAAGTAGGAGGATCTATGTAGACGGCTCTGATAACTGATAAGTATGGGATATGGCTTGGTTGGTCGGAGTTTTAGTTACCAGTCATTAACTATGAGATGTTGAGATGAACGACTAGTTTTTCTGGAAATTTTTGAAATGAGTTTGAACTGAACATATTTAGATCCAAGCTCGTGCATGTGAAAGAGCATCCTGTTTAAGATGAAATTAGGCAAATCGCACAATCTTCATCTGCCAAAAATCAAATATATACAAATACAACTAGGTTGTACACCCATATGAACTTGTATCATGGTTATGCAGTGATCTCCTCAAGATTTTGTTAAGATGTCCTTAGAAAAACTAGAGGGGATGATTTTTTCTCAAACTAAGGGAAGATCACTAATCAATTTCGATTGGATGGAGAACAAAGCAGCAGAAGGTTCAAAATCCAGTTGATAGATGCAATGTTGAGGTTGCACTTCTCTTAATGAGTCTGTCCATTCGAGTAGTCTGTCGGAAAAAAAGGTTTTATTGTGGTTTCTGAACTTTTCTTGTCTTGGAAACTATGGAAAGTAAGTGCTTGTTTGATAAACCTTTACTAAAATTTTATCAACTTTTCAAGTGATCAAACTTCAATTTTTAACAACACATTTCATGGGATTTGCATTTTTTTTTATCAATTTTTATCCATACATTTCATCAACTTTTATCAAAATACGCTAAAACTTTTATTAAAAACGTTGTCACACAGGCTCTAAATTTTTCAGTTTCTTAGACACCGGCAACCCTGTGGCACTTCTGCTTCTCAAGCGTCCAGTTTGGCTGTCGAAATATTTACCTGTTTGTCATTGATTTTTTATTCTGTGAGTCTAAAGGATTACTAAATTTCACAAGGTTGACGAGGTGTAATTTAATTTATATATATGTTATGTAATATCTGAGTTAAGATTTGCTGTTCAATTTGCTGTTCACCTAATTAATTATTGACATGTCATTTTAAATTAAAATGTCATCAATTTGGTAGGTTAGTGGTGAAGAAGGATAAATTTGAGATGACATGTTAATTTAAAAATGACACGTCAATAATTAATTGGGTGGACAACAAAAATTGTTCAGCAGATCTCAACTTGTAATCTCTAGTCAACGTGCACGCTTTTCTTGTTCATTTAAGTAGTCGAACTTTTATAGGTCTGGTTTTTGGAAGAAGAGAAGCTTCCAGTTGTCAGTAGCTCACTCGATGGAGTTAACAATCATAAGATATTGATGGAATCACCATGGGAGTTCCTTCAGACACCTGTTGGTTCTGGAGGCGTTATCAGTTCACTTGCCACACAGAACTTGATGGATCATCTTGCTGAAACAGGCGTGGAGTATATTAAGGTGAGACACTTCACTAAATTATTTTGCATATTTGCTTTGTCACTTTAGGTTTTTGCATGGAAATTAAATTTAAAACAATTCTGCCTCGAGCTTGGTACATTTATCTTTTATGATTTTATCACTTTTGTCTCCCATTAGCAGTAGAGGGCAGTAGAAGACATTGGTGGCATGGGTTTAGTAGGAGGGTGGATTAGATAGCATTAGACGTATTAGAGGAGAAAAAGAAATTAAAATCTTGTTAATCATACCAACAAAACATACACTGGGTGTACGTGTAAACTTCATTTACACCAATATTAGGCCATTTTAGGTCTTAAATGGGTAGATTTCAATTTCTTTTTTCTTTTATTTTTTTTTACATACAGTGCCATAATGAAAGAATATCCCATACGGCTAATAATGTGTTCTTTGCATGGCGTTTTCTTGCAGGTTTGCAGTGTTGATAAAAATTATGAAAATAGTCACACACTTCCTGGCCTTGTTGATTCGTGCAGAGCAAATGTTGGAATTCGAGTCTTCAAGGATATGATGTTAGAGGAAGACTTCGACCTGATATTCTCCATAAATTTCATGAAGAGATTGGTGAAGCAGATAGATAAGCTTCAGTTTGATGCTGTTCTCAGTTTAAATTCACACGTGGCGAAGGTTGAAAAGGATTGGATTGATGTCATACCCTCTGCTCCCAACTCTTATGAGTTCAAAAGTTCAATTTACAGTTGCTTGGATGCCTGTCCTGTTAATGAGGTCTGTGTTTTAAATGCTACAGAGTAATGTAGAAACATGTATATTACAATAGCTTCAAAAGCATATAGAAGAAGAATCTTGTACGAATTGCACATCCTTGGTCAATACAGCCTAGCTACTCTTTACTAACCATACCGTGAGTCAAAATACAAATGAACTGATTCCTTTGTGGATGCTGATTGTACTTTGTTTCTCAACCAAAGTGCAATTTACATTTGCAATTTTCTTTTATTAATTAAAATAATTAGAGGTGTTAGCATTACACCGAATCATGCTATAAACATGCATCTCATTACCATTTTCAAGCAGTAAATCATAAAAAACTATGAACTAATAAATTTTCTGTGGCGCAAATGGTTCCAAGCCTTTGTTCATATTGTGTTTTTCGTCCGAACCTTTAAAAAATGGTGCAAATGATCCCAAATATTTTCGTTTTTGGCACAAATGGTCTTTTTGGATGAATTTTATCGAAAAAGTCTGTTAGTATGAATTACACTTACAGACTTGACTTTGACGAAAGTAGTAATCATATCTCTTAACTAATTTTTTGTCTTTGAGAGATTCAAAGTCCTTATTAAGCCTAGCTTTCGACACCCCCTCCTTGGTATTCATCGCTACCTTGTGCTCAGTGATGAATCCAAAAACATTGGTGAATTAAGATGACCGTTGATCATCGACAATCAATGATTGCAATAATGATATTGTTTATTAATATTTAATTAAATAATATTAAAAATTCTTTAATCAAAGTATAAATACACTAAAACATAAAAATCATATACATATGAAAATATAATCAAATACAATCCAAAATAATTAGAAAAAAATACATGATACAACCCCACTCCATAACTGTAGCTCAGACAACTGCATTATCTGGATTCTCATGTTTTGAAAGGCTGCAAGATTGCCTCATTCTCAATTTTTTCAAAAATATTTCACTCCATGTACGCCATCAAATTGTCACTCAATCAATCATCTTCTATTTTGTTGCGTAAGTCACTCTTAATTAGATTCGTAACACTTGCAGCTACCACATGTAATATCAAAATCAATATGATGAGCCTATAAACCGATGGGAAATAACAAGAATTTCTTGCATCAACCAACTTCTGAGCTACACAAGATATGCTATTGAGGTTAAAGAAAACTTTGTCACTTCTCACAAACATAAGAAACTTGTTAAGTTGAGGTCTCAGTAATATGAGATTTCTACTCATGAAGTTCAAAGGATAGAATTGAGCAAGAAGTAGCAATTTAGCCATGTCAAAAGAAGCAAATGAGGCTTTTGAACTCAAACAAGAAATGTAAGAAAGGAGCTTAGTAGTTGTTTTTGGAAAACGGTCAATTCAACTTTTGCAAGATTGAGCATATCACATGGCAATACAAATCAATATAAAAGTGGCAATAATAAGTCACCTGCTAAGCTCCACGCCTAGGTCGAGTGGTTGACCTCTCAATATTACAATATCCTGCATATTGAGAACTACAACATGTTTACCAATACAAAACTCAATCAGCCCACTCAATAAATTATCCAACCGTTTTCCCTCATGTTCTGTATGCAACCTTACACAAATTTAATAATGCCATAGCATTATGAATATCCTAGTCCTTTCTCTATAAGGCTTGTGAAAGATCATCTATAATTGCTGTTTCGCGGGTTCTGTCGCTAACAATTAAAAAAAAGATTAAACGATTGTGTAAGGAACAGACCTCTTGAGACGAAGTCCCAAAAATGGGTGTTTTATTGACTTAAATTTAAAATCAGGAACAAACAAAATGCCTCCAAGGGGCGTAAGAAAACGAGTACTAAAAGAAGAATTTTAAAGTTACACTAAGAAATTGAAATTACATATTCTCTGTTGAGAGTTTTTGATTCGGGGTCCTTTCTTCTATGTCTTCATTTCCTTTTTATATTTCCTTGGTAACTTCTGAGTGGTAAAACCACTCGGAACTGCTCAATTACTCTGTAACTATCAACTTTCTTCATGATGACCGACTTGTTGGGGAGAGGTTATCTCATAACCGTTGCCATTACTCTTGCCTTTTAACTGCCCATCTTTGAATCGTGGGGTATGTCAAATTTGTCTAATAACCGCTTCCGTAACTACTGGATTAGATGACCATAACTCCTTAGATTCGTCTAACTCCTGGGTGATTTGACGATTTGGGCGATGATAGGACTATCGCTCTGGGTGATCATATGGCACTTCATTCGCTCAGCCTCTGGGCGTCTTGCAAGTTTGGGCGATGATGCTTCTTAGTTCTTGGGCTTCTATTAGATTCATCAACAATTCTATCTAGGCCTTTATCCTGGATTCCGAATTGGGCTTCACACCTTGGACCTTTAATCTTGGGTTACACTTTTAGTGTGTCAACAATTACCTCCCAATATGGCAGAATTAATACCAATTATTAATCTTTGTCATATTCACTTTGTATTTCTCCAACAACATTTGAAATTCCTGAGAATTCTAATCATCACATATTTTTATTGCCTGAAGGGGTTAACGTTATAAACCCTTGTAATCCTAACAGACTCGTCATTTCACTGCTACTGAATCACATTGCTATATTTTGCATTTCTTCCTCGTCATTTCACAGTTCAGCTTATTGTTTCCTTACTATGTTTCTCAATCAAACCTCAACAAGCTTATATTTTGCATTCAATGGCGACCTCACAAACTCACTCTGATGACTCTTTCAGCTTCGAAGATTTCCAAAATCTTCTTACAAGGCCGTATGTAAATTCAACTTTTCTTTTACAGGCCGACGCTGATCTTAATGAGTTCTACTTAGGTCCATCATTCAATGATGTTGAAGCTATTAGACAAACGGCGGTGGGTCAATTGTTCCCTTCTTCTCAAGACCCTAATTTCCTGAACTCCTTGCCCTTGAAGCCAATCCGCGATAAAAGTATTCGTACTTGGCCAAAAACTGATCCTAGTTTTCGTAGATGGCATGCATATATGGTGAATCATGGTCCCACTAAAGCAATTTTTGAACGTGCTAAAATTTTGGACATATTAGAAATTACTCTTTTCCCCCCGACCTATGACTCAGTACTTTTTCCAATTACCCCGAGTTTTTGGTCTTCTGAATACAATGTTTTTGTTTTCCCTCTTGGCTCAATGTCCGTTACTCTAAGGGATGTTGGAGCCTTAGTGAATCTTCAGCCTTTGGGCGACACTATTTTTCCTAGCATTTTGATTTTCGGTGTCGCCCCAAAATTTGACAAGAAAATCACTGAATCTTACTCAAACATGCAAGGCCTTTATACTGCTTCCACTTCTAAGCCTAACCATGCTGAGCTTGTTGCCTTCCTTCAGGTCTGGCTCTATAAATATGTTCTTTGTGTCCCCAGCCTAAAACCCTCCATGAGATATCTGCCTTTATCGCATGAATTAGCTCGGGGCAGGTCTTTGAATTTATGTTCTTTCTTTTTGGCTGCCTTTTATAGAGGTGTGGCATTCCTTCAATTTCAATTGAAAAGTGGTGCATCTTCTACTGGCAGTGGGCCTCTCTGGCTCGCTCAATTGTGGTTGAGAGCATATTTTCCTCAACTTGGTTCTCTGCCATCCCCTCATCACGAAATTAGTTGTTACGAGCTGCTTATTCACCAATTAGGCCCTGTAAAGATGTCCAGTAGGGATATTTTTACATTCTTTTATACTTTAGATTCAACACCTTCCTTTTTTCCTTTTCTTCCTCAACAAATTCCCCCTTATGTACGGCCTCCTTCTACTCAAGCCGAAACAGACGCTTTCATGCCTATTTGGGTTCAATTCTTGATAGGAAGAGAATTGTTTCACGACATTATTACGGGAACAAATGCCAAGGCAGGGGTTGAGATATATGCACCCCAGTTTTCTGCTCGCCAGCTTGGTTTTGGCCAGTGTGGCATGTTTCCCCTTGTTACTATAGGAATTTAATAGATCGTTTTCATACCATTAGTAAATCTGAGGCACAAGTCATTGATACCCGTAATAACCTCTTGACTAAGATTTTTGCTTACGCTCCTTTCAATCCTACCGTTATTTCACACCCCCTTCTTCACCAGCTATGGCTATCTGTGAAGCGCATATTGTTCACAACTGATGCTAACCGTGCCTTCTACCTGCTGGATAAGCCGGATACTCCTTCTATTTCTCTTTTTTCGGATATCCCCTTGTCTAGTAGGACTCATTCCTCACCTGCTCGCACCAAACGCCCCACTCTACCACATGTTTCTCCACCTCCCAAGGCTATTACAGCCAAAGGTGCCTCCAGCAGCAAACGGCCAGCTTCAACTTCTCCAATTTTGCATGATGATGCTTCTCTCATCCTTAGGAGAAAGGTAATTGAGTCTATTTACTTCATGAAACATTTTCCTCCGTGTATTAATGACTTACTTGCCTTTTCTAGAAGAGTTCGACTTCTCTCCCAAAGGCTCTAGTTTTGGCAGCTTCTGTTTCATCACCTTTTGTTGAGGCTGCTCTGCCCAAATCAGATGATGAAGGGGCTATGCTGACAAAGAAATCCTTAGTCCTGGTATCTTCATCACTGCCCCTAGAAAGGCCATCTTCTCTTCAGGGCGTCAACCCCCAAGTGTCGAACCAGAAGGTAATACACACTTTGATATTTTGTCTTTTCTTGTGCTATTGGTTGTTGATTCATTGCTTCTCGAATTATGCAGATGTTCCTACGGATCTTCCCAGTGTGGCAAAATCTTCTCTCCTAGATAAAGGAAAATCTCCACAAGTTGTGGAGACAACTTGTGCTTTACTCTCATTCTTACTTCATTTATTGGAGTGAAAATCCTTAATGTTGGCATCTTTCTTTGCAGGGAGCTGTCAACATTATATGTTCCATCCAAGACTTGTTCACCTCCCGGGAACAAGTAAAAACACCTCACCCTGCTTCACCTAGTCACCTTTCTACGCCATCTTCCGCCCTTTCGGATGAACACATGAAGTCTCTTAAACAGTCATTGCTTGAGTACATTTCCTTCATGGACATCGATCTTGGCCAAGCCAGTGTTGCTAAACAGAAGGACAAGTTTGAGATGCTGAGTGCAAAATTGGCGCACGCATTTTCACTTCCGTCAGTTAATGTTTCTGCTGGCTTTAAAGCGAAGTTGAAAGTTTTTCATTCCGACATCCTCTCTTTGCTAGCTAAGAACGTGGAACTAAAGGCCAAGAGTACTCAATACCTTCGTGCTGTATCTGAGAAAGAGTCTTTGCTTCAAGAGATTGACAAAACCAAGACTGAATTGACCGACATCTCTTTTGAAGTTATGGTTGAAGACTCTTTGATGTTAAGTTTGACTGTTGAGATTAAAAAGCTTCAAGCAAGGATGGATGACTGCAGAGCGAGAATGGCTGCTAAAAAGCGCAATGCTTTCTAGGGGTTTGAACGAGCTAAGTCTTTGGTTGAGCAGTATAAAAGGCTGAAGGTTGATGAGAATTTTGCAGTTGAGTTGAATGTCGCATTTTCTCAACAGAGCGAAGACTAGGGGAAACTTAGGGAGAAAATGCATTCAGCTTGGGGCGACTTCTAATTAAAACACTCAATGTTTTAACTTCCTTTTGCAATTTTGCACTAACTGTTATTGCCAATTTTGAATGTAATAGCATCCATCATTATTAATGAACGATTATTTTGTCTTCTCGTGTATTAATTGACGTTTTGTCCTTAATCGTTAACTCTTCAAGCATTCAATTGCTTTATGCTAAGATTCATGCACATTCTCTCTTGGTATCCCGTATCCTTTTCCAAGACTTTTGGCCTTTCAGTTTCAGTTGCTAAGCATGAATGTGGCCATTCATATTCTTTCTTTTCGCCTTCAAACCTCTATAAATACGTGTGTATCTTGTCCCTATCATTCTCACTTCCATTCTTTTCTTTAAGATTATATTCCTGCCATCGTTTGGCATCTCCACCATTGATCAAAACTTTCGTCTTCCATAAAAATGGATCATTTGATCCACCCATTTTGCCACTTTTCTTAATGTTACCTTGGTATGGAAGGTATAAAAAGTGGTCTTTAACCAATAAATGTCGTCTCTGCGCTCTTGCGGAAAGCGTTTTCTTCAGCAGCAAAGTTTTTCCCTGCTTACTGCTACAGTGATGCGCTTAAAGGGGTACTGAAGACTAATTGCTTGTTGAGAGTGATTCTCAGCCTCTTTGCCTGCCATCTACAACAATGCATTTAGGAAGGCGATGGCGGCCAGTTTCACTCTTTCTGTCGCAATTGATCGAGAACCAATTTATAGCCTACTCTAAATTGCGGTTACTTGTTTTACTATTTTGTCTCTCTTATTTTATAAGAAACAATGCAGTGATGTACTTAGGGGTGCGAGAGGGACAACTACTATTTTTTTTGTTGTAGTCAGTAGAAGATAAATAACAGCCTGCTGTAATTTGCGGCTTATGTAAGAAATATGTGGTAATAAAGAATCTTATTTCGAACGCATTTTGTTTTCTGGCTTATTAGAACATAATCGTCCAGTTTATTCATTTACAATCGCTCAACGCAATCGTACTACTTATGCTTTTACTTGTTCACTTTCCCATGACTTACCATTAATAAATATGACATGCCTAGTACCGTCTAAATCCTCCAAGTGGTAAGCCCCATTAGGCAACACGCTTTTTACTTTATATGGTCCTTCTCAGTTGGGCGACCACTTGCCATATTTTGGATCATTGCTATCCAATGGGAGTATCGTCCTCCAAACCAATTCGTCCAGACTAAAAGATTTGGCTATGAACTTCTTATTATAAGACTTAGCCATTATTTGTTTTTGAACTTGCAACTTATGTAGGACGTCCAATTTTAACTTATCCAATTCCAACAAGTTTTGAACTAGTGATTCGATATACTCCTCATCACTTAACTTATATTGCCAACGCACTCTAATTGATTGCACATTGATTTTCATAGGCAAAACAGCCTCATGTCCATAAGTAAGTTGGAAATGAGTAATTTTGGTACTTGAACGGGGTGACGTTTTATAAGCCCATAAGGCCTTGTTCAAAAATTCGTGCCAATTTTTGGCATTTTCATCTATCATTTTCCTTATGATAGTTTTTAGAATCTTATTAGAAGATTTTGCCTGCCCGTTAGATTGAGCGTAATAAGGTGTGGAGTTTACTAACTTAACTCCAAACTGATTCAAGAATTCCTTCACTTGATCTCCATTCAAGGGAGTTCCGTGATCCACCATCAAAATCTGTGGAATCCCAAATCTATAAATAATGTGATCACAAATAAATTCTATGATACTCTTTTGGGTGATCTCTTTTTAAGGTACCGCTTCCACCCATTTAGTGAAAAAGTCCGTCGTAACTATAAATGTATGTTGTTTGGACGATGGGGGATAAATCTTCCCTATCAAGTTTATTGCCCAACCCTTGAACAGCCAATGCTTGATAATGGGTGCCATTTTTTTTACGGGTACTCTTTATATTGGACCATATTTTTGGCATGCAAGACAACTCTTTGCATATTGAACACATGATTCTCCCATCTTGGGCCAGAAATATCCATGCCTAATAATTAGCCATCGCATCTTTTGGCCGGCTTGATGTGCCCCACATATTCCCTCATGCACATTAGCCATGATTGTTTTAGCTTCTTGCAAACTTACACATTTTAACAATACACTATCAGAGCACTTCTTAAACAATTCTTCATCTATTAACGTATAATTTAGCATATGTAACTTCATTTTTCTACTACCTCCTTCATTAGGTTTTTTAAGGAACCTTTTAATCTCCGCTCTCCAATCCATTGCATCTTCATCCTCTATGCACCGAACCTCTACCTTTCTTGCCCTTCTTTGGACTACGGGCAGTATTACTCCATATTCACAGGTAGACTCCCAATTTAGCGCCTTTGAATACCCTGAAAGCCATTTGGGCCAACTCATTCACTATGTCAGTGTATATTTTATTAACACATTGAAACTCTACTTGATCGAATTCTTCCAATAATTTTTGGGCGATTTCGTATTGACTTATAATGGAACCACTTTGGCATTTATAGTCACCAATTAATTGGTGAATTACTAGTTGAGAATTGTCCCTAATAATCACATTTTTTATTTCCATATCTATCATCAATTCTAAACCCACGATTAAGGCTTCATATTCGGCCTGATTGTTAGTACACATCATATCCAAAGTGAATGCGAACTTGTAACAAATCTCTTAAGTATTTATTAAAGTTACTCCTACCCCTGCTTCTTTGGAAGTTTTTGATCCATCTAAGTATAAGATCCATAATATCAATTCAAATGAATCGATTTTCAATTCAATTTCTTCAGGCATGTCAAGGCATGGATGATCGGCCAAAAAAATTAGCCAAAGCCTAATTTTAACTGCTTTTTGGGGTATGTACTTTATTTCGAATTCTGACAACGCTAAAGTCCAAATGCCTACTCTCTGATGCAAAATAGGGCGATAGAAAATGTATTTAAACAAATTTACTTTAGAAATCAAATAAACTGTTACAGGCCATAAATATACCCTTAATTTTGTACATGTGAAATATAACACGTTCTCAATGACAGAATAATTACATTCGCATTTTGTCAATCGTCTACTTAAATAGTAAATTGCCCCTTTTTCACCAAATTGGTCTTCTTGTGCGACCATCTCGACTATCGATCATTGTTCACCTGATATGTACAACTTCATTGGCCGTCCTTGGATTGGGGACACCAATACCAGTGGATTTGTTAAATATACCTTCAGGCTTTCAAAAGCCTTTTGATGCTCTTTTTTCCAAACGGATTCGTCCTGACTTTTCAGATTTAAAAGAGGCGAAAAATCTTTTCGTTCGCCTTGTACAATTAGATATAAAGTATCTTAAGAAGTTTACTTGGCCTAGGAACCTTTGCAACTTTTTTTTATTACTAGGAGGCTTAGCCTCTAAAATGGCTTTCACTTTGTTTTTATCGAGTTTAATCCCCATTTTGTGCACTAGAAAATCGAGAAAATTTCTTGCATTAACACCAAATGCACACTTCAAGGGATTTAACTTAGTTTATGCTGCCTCATTCGCTCAAATGAACATCTAAGTTGTTCAAAGTGGTCATCTTCTTTAACGGACTTGACCACAATATCATCTACATAGACTTCTACAAATTTACCTATGATATCATGAAAAATTAAGTTCATCGCTCTTTGATAAGTTGTTCCTGCATTCTTTAGACCAAAAGGCATGACTACCCACTCAAAACATCCTAAAGATCCAGGGCATCTAAAGGCAATTTTGTGTACGTCTTCCTCAACTATATAAATTTGATTATATCCCGAATACCCATCCATAAAGAAATATATTACATGCCCAGCAGTCGAGTCTACTAAAGAATCTACCGTAGGCATTGGATATTCATCCTTAGGCGTGACTAAATTCAAATTCTTAAAATCTATACACACCATTAACTTGCCATTCTTTTTTAGTACTGACACTATATTAGATAGTCATTCAACATACCTGACCGTTCTAATAAAACATGCTTTTAATAATCGCTCTATCTCTTTCTTAATTTCAGGAAGTACGTTGGGAGCAAAACACCTAGGGAGTTGCTTATGAGGCTTAAAATTTGGTTTAGATGGCAATCTATGTTCCACCAAATTTCTATCTAAACCAGGCATATGTTCATATTCCTAAGCAAAACAATCTTTGCATTATGTTAATAAAGTGATTAATTTATCACTAACCTCTTGAGTAAGCATTTGGCTAACAAATGTTGGACGGTCTTCCTCTTCATCACTAATATTCACCTTGATCAGAGGGTCCTGTGCTTAAGCATATCTAGGCTTGGTGATCCTCATTGCTTCATCGTCCACATTTCTTATAGGCGTTTCCTCCTCTAAACAATACACCTTATTAACTTCTCGGTGAATAGTTTGCTCCATCTTGAACACTGCTAATTTGTTTTCCAGTACTCTTAGCGCTGCTTCTTCTTTCATCACGTTCTTACATTCTTTACTGGAAGCCATTAATTTAGCTTTAAAGGCCTGGATGTTGACCATTTGCCTCTATTGTTGAGAACTCATCTAAAGTTCTTTGATTAGCCTTTGGCCAATCACTGGCTCTTCCAAGGCCACTATGTTGGCCTCATTTGATTGAACATTTCGGTAAGTGCATCAACTGAAAATAGCTCCTCACTTTGTGCAACAATTTGAGTTTCTTTTGCCACAAAGGGTCTGCCTGTACCACTTCTGCTTCGCCTTTGTCATTCCAGAAAACCAAGTACTGGTGGAGCGATGAAGGTATGCAGCAATTCCCATGGATCTAATCCCTTCATAGTAATACATTGTAACTAATAGGACTGTCTATTACAAAGAAGACTGTAGTCCTGGTGGTTGTTCCTCAATTATGTCAAGTGGTATAACTCATTTAGCCGAAGTTGCTTCTCCATTGAAACTCGTGAGAATAACTTTTGTTGGAATCATATCACTCTCTGTTTTGGCAACACTCTTCATCATTCTGGATGGAATAGTGTTTATAGCTGCCCCATTATCAATGAGCACTTTTGCCATAAGTATTCCATTGACTAAAGCCTTCACATACAACGGCCTCAAGTGTTTGGTTAATTTCATAGCCGGTCTTTTGAAGATAACTTTTTCAGCAGCATCTATTTCTACCTCCTGTTTGTCCTCTGTTGAATTATTTCTTTGTGATAAATCAACCTGTAACATGTCGCATTAAGCTCATTCTTCTTGGGCTTTTTCTTTCTTCTGTTCTAATGCTTCTTTTCCAGTTACCCAACCTGTGGGATGAGGCATTAGTCTTGGAGGTGAACCATACTTTTCAGAGCGAGGTACTCTCTTTTTCCTCTTGGGCATCCCGTACAACACATAAAAATCGAAAGAACGCCCGGACGGTTCTTCCAACAAGTCTACTTCACGAACTCCCTCTCGATGTAATTGCTTCAATAGGGTATTGCGCGACACTCCTCTCTTTCTTCTCTCTGCTTCTAGATCAATTTCCTCTTCAATGTTAGTCATACCATCATCATCTTCTCCATCGTATGCCTCTTTAGATGTTTGGCCTTCGTCACATTCCAGCACACATGTTTCTTCTTCGTTATCCTCATTTTCTTCATCTTGTTTTCCTTTACTTTTGAACTCATCGGCTAGTAAATAGTTATTAGCCATGACAGGAGGTAACGTACCGAATTGGATAGTAAGGGACTGATCCGGATCTTTTTCACCCCTTCTATCTCGCTCAAACCTCGATCTCCCAGACGAACTTTTTGGCAATTCTCCCATTGGCTCACCTGTACCAGTCTCTTCACTATCTTCGAGGACATTCTGATCGGCCACTTTTAGAAGTTTAGGCACCTTAGGACATGGTAATGCCTGTTGTTGCCTCATCATTCGTCCATAATTGCGCTAAAAACGCCTCTGTTGAGTTCTGGTCATCTCGTTGAAAGGTATTACCCTT
The DNA here is from genome assembly GCA_019097785.1 of Fraxinus excelsior. Lineage (NCBI taxonomy): Eukaryota > Viridiplantae > Streptophyta > Magnoliopsida > Lamiales > Oleaceae > Fraxinus > Fraxinus excelsior. The sequence continues at coordinate 17,579,650 of CM032624.1, read as the reverse complement.
CCTGCATTATACTGGAACGAATGCCATACATTTGGTTGGTGAGGCTGTGGCCTGAATGTTCTCCCTCGATTGATTGGCCTAAACTGCCTCTCCAAAGGCAGTCCCCTATAGAATGACGTACCTTGCCCCCTAACAGGCTGAGCGTTTGGAACAAAATCAAGGTGATGGTGATGCTGCCATATCTTTGGTTGTCTTGTATTTACTCTCACCTCTTCTTTACATCTTACACACAAGATGTCTTCATCCCTCTTAGGTTCCTTCCATTTGATACGTTCAAAAATGTTGGGATGTGGCCCGGAGTTTTCTTCTCCATCATCATTCACCAATTTGAATTTTGGCAATTAATTTTTGAAACCGATTGTCACCATATTCACCCCAAGTGGATGTGGGAATGGGTTTTCATCCACTGTCATTTTCTTCTTTTCTTTGAACGTGATTCGTCCTAACTCAATGGCATCATGTAACACATGGTGAAAAACCAAACAATAATTAGTTATATGTGACCATGCATTATGTCATTTACAATATTTTTTTCCTTTAATTTGCTCAGGGTCTAGCAATTTATGCTTATCGCTCAACTTTATTTGCTTATCCTTATATAATTTATCGAATATAAGGTCAGCTTTAGTAACATCGAACGAAAACGTCTTAGCCTTTTTGTTTTCACATCTTATAGGCTCATCCTTGCCCGACGCTCTAGGTTTAGCCATTATGGGACAAGCATATGCATATTATTTGACTAATTCGGCCAAATATATTTCAGTTTGATCGTAATATTCATCATTGACAGTATGAACATTGAAGTTTGGGTCGTTGTAATAAGTCTATTTCCTAGAATTCTTCATTTGTTCATCTTCTCTTATCAACCGCTCATACTTGATTACATTGGTGCTAAGTTGGAATAAATTAGGGAACTTCCTATCCTGGAATTTCTTCTTTAAATCAAAGTTTAAACAACTTTGAGCGATTTTGACAAATTCCTTCTCAGGCAAAGGTACAAAACATTTACTCCTGACTATTTTGACCATTTGAAGGAAACCTTCTGCCCATTCGTTGGGCATTTGACATAGATTCGTCAAATCGGCTAGAGTGACTTCAGACTCAGTTTTATAAAGCTGAGCATGGAATAACTGTTCCATTTGTTGCCATGTTTGAATAGAATTTGTTGGCAGATTAATTAACCAGGAAAAAGCTACTCCTGTTAATGAACTAGAGAACAATCTCAATTTATAATAATCATTCACTTTACCACTTTGCAGCGTGAATCGCCCTATATATTCTAGAGTAGACACTTCTCCTAACCTAGTGAACAATGAAAATTCTGGCACTTTATACCCTCTAGGCCATGGATATGCTTGATCTACCCAATCATGATGTGATTTTGTGTAGGTCGACCTAATGACAGGACGTACCCCCACAGCTATGTGATCCTGCACTATGTCCATGATTTGATTCCTCAACATGACGTTAGGATTATATGGAATTCCCACAGGTTGATTTACTGGTTGATTTATGTGAGGCCTAATGGTTGTCCCTTGGTTGGCCATAAAAGTGCCATTATTTGGGTCACTGTGACCATTAAACTGAGTATTTAACCCATCATTAGCACGTAAAGTACTCTGTCCATTGTTCGGGACATTATCTCTTACATTTGGATTACCCCCTCAAGTTTGTAGTCACGTTATCACCATTCAAATTTAGCGTTCCATTCTCTCCTTGGTTTGAAGTAGATGGACCGAAATATGGTTCTAAACTTTGACCTAAGTTCAAACTAGGGAAATTATGTGGTGAAGTATGTCCTACTGTTGTGCTGGTTTGAAAGTGACTCCCTATGGGTACAACGGGTTGACATATTTGGCTTACTAACTTGTTCATGATTTCGTTTAACGTACTTAGTTGTTTAGCCATATTGTCATAGTGTACATTTTCATTTTGGATAAATCTTTCCATATTGTGAACATTTCGTAAATTTACCTGTTCAACGACATCCTGCGTGAGTTCCCCAAGCAATGCACGCATGGTGCGAGGACTCAACTCTGTCATTGGCTCGTAACGACTATGACTGCTCTGACTCTGTCCATCTATTCTTGGAAAGTTTTGCTGCTCCTAATATTGCTCGATCACAAACTGGACTACTCATTGATTTGCTGGTTCCTTATTAGAATTCTTATGAGGCATAATGTCTCACTTTTTGTATCTTCACTTACCAAACACCAATGTCTCATTGGGCGTACCAAATTGTTTCGCGGGTTTTGTCGTTAACAATTAAAAAAAAAGATCAGATGATTGTGTAAAATAGACCTTTTGAGACGAAATCCCAAAAAGAGGTATTTTATTGGCGAAGATTTACAATTGGGAACAAACAAAATGCTTCCAAGGGGCGCAAACACACGAGTACTAAAAGAAGAATTTTAAAGTTACACTAAGAAATTGAAATTACATATTCTATATTGAGAGTTTTTGATTCGGGGTCCTTTCTTCTATGTCTTCATTTCATTTTTATATTTCCTTGGTAACTTCTGGGTGGTAAAACCACTCGGAACTGCTCAATTACTCTGTAACTATCCACTTTCTTCATGATGACTGACTTGTTGGGGAGAGGTTATCTCATAATTGTTACCATTACTCTTGCCTTTTAACTACCCATCTTTGAATCGTGGGGTATGTCGAATTTGTCTAATAACCGCTTCCATAACGCCTTAGATTCGTCTAACTCCAGGGTGATTTGACGGTTTGGGCGATGATATGACTATTGCTCTGGGCGATCATATGGCACCTCGTTCGCTCAGCCTCGGGTGTCTTGTAAGTTTGGGCGATGATGTTTCTGGTTGTTAGGTTTCTATTAGATTCATCAACAATTCTATCTAGGCCTTTATCTTGAACTTTTGAATTGGGCCTCACACCTTGGGCATTTAATCTTGAGCTGCACTTTTAGTGTGTCAACAATTGCAATAAATTAAAACATAAAGTGGAGACAAAGCCCAAGCTAAGAATTTTGCATAGTTAGGGCTTTGGTTTTAGTTTAAAAAACTGCTCCATAACAATCTGTTAACAAACCCCAAAATCACCAAGCATTATTACAAATTTACAATTTCAATAAATTGAAAATTCAATTTACAAACCCCAAATTATAGTTTTAATATTGCAAACTAAATCACAATACTATATATATATATATATATATATATATATATATATATATATATATATATATATATATATATATATATATATATATAATACCAATTCAAGTTCTAAAAGAAAATAATATAGAAATGAATTAAAAGCTCAAAAAAAAAATAGAAGAGATTGGCTCACAAGCTTAGATGGTAATAAGAGCGTCTGATCGAGCAACGAAGCTGAAGAAAACAATAAGAGTCGAGAGAAGAGGGGAGAGAGACACAAGAAAAATAGGTCTTGGGATACTTAGCAATTTTGAGTCTTGTTTCAGAAATGGGCTTTAGAGGATTGGGAAGGAACGGAGCTAAGGTCGTCCGTGGATCGGTTCGGTTCGGTTCTGTTTCTGTTTGGCTCCAAAATTTTCGGATATTTAATAAATGGAATCGTTGGGTCCAAATATAATTATGGAACCGTTCAAGTTCGGTTCCGTACCATAATTAGATTTTTTAACATTTACAGTAACACTACATAAATATAACTAATGACATTTCATTCGTAACTTTTACAAATTAACGTAGCTCAATTCAAAAATATATAAATAACTAGCTGTCGAATAACATTAATTCAATGCATACAAATACCAAAAAGTAGATATTAATATTAAAATGTCGGTGATCCATATCAATTATTCATTAGTTTCAAACAGTCTGCCTGCATAAAGAAAATAAAATATAATAAAATATTTTAAGTATTTGTGATTTAAAATGATTTGGGTTTTAAAATTAAAATTATGAAATGATCTGATTTATTTAATTAATTTGTTAATTTATTTGGAAAAAATAAAATAATTTGATTAGTTCAATAAAAAAATAAAAAAATTATTTAGTTTCGATTCTTATTCGGTATAGACCGACCAAAACCCATCAGTTCTCGATTCAGGCACTCATTCGGGTATTTAACTTATGAAGAATCGCCCGATTTGGGACTTTTGGACACCCCTAAATGGAACTGCTTGTGCTTAGTTTATAAAAGTGTAATAAAACCAGAATTTTTAAGATCCAATTTCAAAAATCAGATATAAATTTTGTTTATACAAAAATTAGATATTAATTCAAATATTTAATATTATTTATACCACCAAAATTCATCACAATCCTTAATTACTCTCTCTCCATATATATATACATATATATACATATATATATACATATATATATATATACACATATATATATATCTCCTTTTCTCTCTCCTGGCATAATAGAATCGTTGTGCCGATCTACTCCTCTTACAGTAGTACTATGCGACCGCTAAGCACGACACATCAACACCACTGCGCGACCTTGCCGCTGGCAGTATTGCTGCAAGCCCTGAGACGGCCGTTGCTTGCTTGCAACACTGCTCCACGTAGTGGCGACAACGCCACTGTTGTGGACTGCAGTCTGCTGTGGATTTGATAAGGCAGTGGTGATGACGGTGGATTTGGGGATTTTTTGGTGGATGTGGTGGTGGTTAAATGGAGATGGTGGTTGTAATTTTTAGTACAAGAGGTAGTGGTGCTGCTTTTGCTAATCATGACATTGATTATATAATGGTGTGGCGGTGCGGGTGATGGTGGTGGTGGCGGCAGTGTTGACATTGGCGGTGGTTTTCTAGTTGAAAATGTTGGTTTGTTGGTGGTAGGATGGTGGTTTTGAAGTTAAAATGGCGGTTTTGAAGTTGAGCGTTGTTGGTTGTAGCGGGGCGGCGTGGTGTTGGTGGTGGCGGAGGCAGGTGGACTTTGGCGCTAGTGTGGTAGTGGATTTGACATTGTTGGCAGTGGTGATGTGGTGGTTACAAATAGTTGTGATACAGGCGGGGCGGGAGCGATGGCGGCATCATGGTGTTGGTGACGACGACAGTCGAGTGAGACCAATAGTGTTTGTGACCAAGAAATTGGTTGATTGTAACCAATAAATTGGGTAAATAGTTACCAATATATAATGTGATTGTGAATCATAATTTACTAAGTTGTGCTGAGAAATAACTTGTGACAAATTAATTTGACAATTTGTGATGCTTAAATAAGTTGTGACTTTTAAAATTTATAATCTGTGACCGATAAATGAATTGTAACTTATAAACACTTTCATTTTGTGATCGATGAATAAATTGTGATCTATAAAATTTTTTATTTGTGATCGAAAAATAATTTTTGACATATTGAATTGTGATTGAGAAAAAATTGTAATCAATTAATTCGAGAATTTGTGACCAAATTATATGAAATTGTGACTTTAATATATTTAATTAATAAAAAATAGTTTTAATTAATTATTCCATAAATAAATTTTAATAAATAATTGATTTTTGAAATTTTAAACCTTTTTTTTCTTAATTTTGAAATGAGTGATAGTTAAACTCTTATGAATTTTTCCCTTAAAAATGGTTTTTAAAAGAGGGTTGCTAGCTACAAAAGCCCACTTTTTTTTGTCATGCCCACAAGATAAGGTGTCTAGACTTTTTTTTTTTTTTAAAAAAGGGGAAAAAATAGATCGTCAACAGAGTTAGTACAGGTGACCATCGAATCTCGTTGGGAGCTAGATCTGTCGATGCTTATGCTATCAAGAAGAAGGAATTTTGAGATGGAAAGGACCTGTAATATTGGAAGATGATCAATTATAACATTTACGAAGAGTCAACCCGTTGGGAAAATGGTTTTCTCATTAGTGAAATGGGTCAAGTTTGAGCCCAAATTTCAGTGGGTCCCGTGCCTTATTCTTAACGGGACCTAACATATTCACGTTCTACCCCGCAAGAGGATTAACGTGATATATTTATTTATCAAAAACTATTTAGTATTTAATGAAATATTTAATGTATCGAATTTATATAATCTATCAAATTTACATGTATATTGATGGTTATGAAATGGTTAAATAAATTAAATACATAATGAACAATGAAAAAATAAGTAATTATTGGAATAATTAAATTATATATGACTAGAATCATTCAAAAAATAATTTTCACTTGATGTGATATTTAATATAACTAATCAGAGTGAACGTGCGTTGCATGTTATTCTAAAATATTTTATAAGTGTCGTGAATTTAATATAGATCATTCATTTACCATTTTGATCTAAATATAAGAGAAATGCAAGTCCCTGAAAATATATGTTACTTATACATGCACATAAATAGTGAAATGTATACTTGAATGTGAGTATTAGAATTAGAATTAAATGAATAAATGAAGATGAATGGCAAATACGATACATGAATTAATGTGAATGTTAATTAATTTAGAATTAATACCAAGGAATATATACCTCACAATAAATGTTAAATCATTTATATTAAATGAATATAATTTAATTTTCAATTAAGTAAAATTTATACTAATTAACATACATGGACGTGAATAATAAACTAATCATTAAATTTGAATTTTAGTTAATATTAATTAAGTGAATATTAATATTAATTAAGTGAGAATTAATAATAGAGGCAATCAATATTAATTAATGAATGTGAATGCTAATTAATTG